>JABFQD010005202.1:0-10949 GCA_022817045.1 Psix sp. ZL-2020
AATCTTGCAACCCGTGATAATTTCATTTATTCGTATATATAAATAAGTTAAATTAAAGTTTAAATCAAATAAATAGAAGTTTTTTATTAATGATGGAAAAACAATGTAAACTGTAAAGATTATATTTTACATGAATATTTTATATTTATAAAATCATTTACAAACATTTATCATATTAAAACAGAAATATTTCACAAACAGACATCGATAAATGTAAGACACAGTAATAGAATTTTTTACATGAAATAACAACAAAATTGAGAAACCATGTTTCTCAGAAAACCAAGAACATTTACCTTTCCATTAAGTGATGAAGTTATTAAAAAAACGCAATCATTTCTACACAAGTGTGAAAAAGATTATAAAATCTTTCACTACCAATTATAATCTAGTTTCTCAAATTAAAGCTCCATTAAATAAATGACCAATTAAGTCAATTATTTATATACAAAATTGCAGTGCAGTAAATGAGTGGAAACGTCACACCTCCGGAAACAGAAGCACAAGACGATAAATCTTGACGTGCAACTGTGACGTAATCGAGTGCTTGTCGCACGAATTTGCTGTGAATCACGTGACGGCGGTGTTAATTAATCAGCGTCGGCAGCGCAATTAGCTCGAAATGTACTAAATAATTGACAGCGTGCAATAACCACGATTGGCACCCGAATGGAAGAAAAGGTGACACGCGCGCATATAGCTTTTATGCGCACAACCTTGTCACTTCCGACGGGCGCCTATTGCAAGTCGTGTTTTGTCCTGGGAAGCGCGAATTCTTCACTACCGATGAACAATGCTACTGACGGAGAAGAGAACGTAGGGAGTGCAAAAATGCAACAACGCTGTAGACAAATGCATAGGATTGACGGCCGAGTGGATCGAACTTACGCAAGAGGGAGCGACGGGGCAAACTGCGCTGTTTCGTGAGAAACTGACGAGAGTGCATCGCACACGATAGCCAGAAACGATTGGCATCGACGTCGAATATGCTAATAGGTATTCTTGTCGGATTTAGAATTCTTGTTCTTTCGGCTAAATTGAAAGATTCGGTACTTGATGGATGCTACAAGCGTATGTACTTAACGGGTATTTGGAGCAGTGTCAGCTCGCTATATTCAGTTCTATAGAAATAAGATTTGCGTATTAGAAACTGTTGAGCATTTTTTTACATTTGCAGAAAAGGTTGTTAGTTTCGAAATCTTGATTTAATATTTATTAAAAAAGGTATTAAAATGGAAAAGTATATTGAAGCAAATAAATATATAAAAGGCATGAAATTAATGATTTTTTTAGAAACTTCATTTTGGGAAAAAAGAGTACACATAAACAGAATTTTCTGATATTATTTTTTCGTGTGTGTTTTTATCTTCATATATATATTTTCGAAGTATCATATTATTTTAAACTATAATATCATAATTTATATAGAGTCAAATTATTAATATGTACTCATTTATTGGAAGTTTCATATAATACACAAAATATATAGATGTTAACAAGGACAAATATTGATATTAATAATTATATCAGTTATTATAAAATATTAATTAATATTAATATTTTGAGAACATTCATTTGGCTAAAAATGTTAAGATCCATATTTCCTTTTGATAAAGGTGATTCTTTGAATTTTGAAAAGATATTATTCACAAAATGTAGTCAAAACTATTTGATTAGTTATTAAACTTTATTAACAAGTACTAAAACGTATATCACAAATGCTTTAAAAGTGAATGACCTAGATACCCTTGTTCAATAAGGTGTATAAATTTTGCCGTAGTAGCATGGATAACCCTTCATTCGAAGCCATTGACCTAGCAAAAAAAATCGTTTATTCGGGTTAACTCTACTGAATAAAGTTCTATAAAGAGTACTCTTATTTTGTATATATAGGTGTTGAAACAGTAGTCGATGTCAAATTGCATGATTATTATACAGTTTTAATTACGTAATAAATTCCATATAATTGATATTGATTATTGAATGTTTTTTGTACTGCTGAGTGTAATAGTACATTTCATATGTTACAATAAAATAATATCAAATGACTAGTAATTAATGAGATTATTGGTATCAAATGAAAGGTAATTTTTGTTAAGTTAAATACCAAATTTTATTAACGATACAATGAACCATATATAATTACATAAACAAATATGTAATTGTACGTTTAATAATTTGCTATCGAAAACTATTGTTCATTTTTCATTAAATTTCAATTCGTTTGAATTCTGATCTTTTTAAATGTTATCAATAATTTTAAATACTTAAAAACAATTCCCAATTTTATTTTTATTTTATCATAAATGAATGAATAAAATATAAAGCATGAGATTGAAAAGCAATTTATATTTTACTATAAAAATTTATAGTTTATATAATTCATGTCTACAATTACTTCCGATGTACAAGAACCTAAACCATATATAAATATTATATATAGATTTCAAATAATGGAAAAAGTTATTCTGGATGTATAAAAAATCTGAAAAATCACGTATTCATGAAAAATTAGTGGAATAAAATTAACTAAACCGGAACAGTGTTACCGGAAAATTGAGGGGATTTTATAGCATAGCCTTTCCTAGGTCAGATTAAGATAATAGCGTGGATAACCAACAATGGGAATATAAAGTGATAATCATATGTTACGAATCACCTATTCAAGATAATCTCTAAAGAAACCGTACTCCTATAAATATTCAAATTAGAATGTCATATGATAGCAATTAAATAACGTCTTAATTATGTTTATTAAAAGATATAAATAATGAATAATATTTAATTAAGATTTTTCACCTAAACTGCAAATTTAAAAAGGAATAAAAATGTTGACTCGTGAATTATGCAGATTCATTGCAAAAAAATTAATGCGATGAATTGCAGCGTGAATTTCAGTTATCAAATCTTAAAACACGATAAAAGCCATTCGACAAAAAGTCAGGTTGAAATGCTCATCAGTAATGCGATCTATTATTCATGACCATCAATATTATAATAAATTTATTGCGCGAAACAAGAGATTAGTACATAAATATCTGTAAATCATAATATTTTAGAAATTTCAGAGGTTTCGGATTGACGAAACGTTGAAAGATTTTTTAGAGAAATATAGTTAGGATATAATTTATTACTAAACTCCTTCGCGGGTATTCTGAGAAACTATTTCCAAGTCTGAAAAATACTTATATTACTATAATTACAAGTAGAAAACTAGTGACACCGTACGGTCAGTTGAGGTCATTTCAGTTCACTGTACAGTCATAATAATAATAATTATCTGATAGTGAGTCATTACAGTGCAGTCAGTCTTTTAGATCATATGATCTGTCCAATCCGTCATTCTATCGTCAACCTGATTGTATAAAATGTCACTCAATGCATTATTGAATATGTTTGAACAATATTTTTATCTCAAACGATTTTCAATAATTCCTGCGGACGTCACGTCAAAAATGATAATGAATTCATTTAGCCTTAAACTCTTATTTTATTCGCGCGAGGTCAAATTATGTCACCCCCGAACTTAGCAAAATTGATTTTCACTGCTATAACAATACATAACAATAGACGAGATTCCAAAATAAATGCATAATTCATCACAACAGAATCTTGCTAATTTTAAACAATAAACTATTCTAATTATAAATTAACCTTCCTAATTTGGTTGACTTCAAGTGAGAACCGTCGCTACCCTGTTAACCAATTCATGCGTGTTTTCCGTACTAATTTTGACATGGAACACTATCGACCCTCGATGTTACGTCATTAAGCTAGCTATCAGGATAATCAATCGGCGATCGCGGCTGGCACCTACCCAAGCCACCTACTTGACAGCCTACTAACATCCAACCTCGCGCCTATCCAGCAACCCACCTGGACCTAACATATATATACATGAATTACCAAACAGAATCGGCGCTTGTCTCCAGTCAAGCTAGCATCTCGGACATGTACTTCGCACAAACATATATCACTGGGAATCGGTGCACGTAAGTCTCAGTAGGTCAACGAACAAAAATGACAATGTCCGGTTACACGCGTGTGTGGACGTCCAAGCGCGTAAATAGGCGTGCGATCGTACTCGTCGCTGCCTACATGCGTATTTATAAATACGTGAATTACCACGTTAGCTCGGTATGTCCTCGCTGGCATAATCGGGATTACACGAGACGGAAGTTATCGCAACAGCCAGGCCGATCGATACACTCGCTGATTGGTAATTAAGATTTATCGAGCAGAACCTGAGCCTATCACGCCGGAGACAAGTTTCGATGCATTTTTGCAGCGAAACTTCTTGTCGGGCGATCAAGATATTCGTGCGGCTGATTGCGTTCGAAATTAAGACACGGTCGTTACTTTCGATCGCGCAGTTATTTCTCCTAGATATGAAATTAGGAAACTGAATACATTTCGGAAACATTTTATAGTGATTTATCTTGTATTGCGTAATGTAAGTAGCAATATACATATAAAAACATAAATGAAATTATGTTTATTTTTATATTCATATGTGACATTCATTTTGTTTATACATGATAAATGCGTGTTTATATTACGCCTAAAAAGCATAGCGAAAAAGAGAACAACTCTATTTTCAACAAAAATGGATCAAGCGAAAATGTGTACTCGTAAAATACACAAATATTTTTATATTCGTCACGTTTGTATAAAAATGAGTTCAATTTAGATATAAAATGTAATCAATTTTAAAAATTGAAGGTAAACATTTTTATGTGCTAGATTCGTTAAAAAATTCAACGTTGCATTTTTTTTTATATTGAAAAATAATGTTGGCCTCAACAAATTTCATTATAAACTAAAAAACATTGTTTTTTTGGTATTTCAATATAAATCGAAATCGGATACTTTTAACAAAATTTATTCTTCCGAAACATTTTAGTATCCGTCGTCATTATTTTTCTTTCAAATAATATCGTTGTAAATTTTTTCACAATGTCTCATAGATTCCTTTGATAAAGTTATAACATTTCGTGTTTTGTACCAGCTTTTAGAATATGAAACGGTCATGAATCGATTTCCGTATCGATTCGATAGTAGGCACAGTTCGTTATGTACAGAATTCTTCATTGGTTAAGTTGTAAAAAAGCTTGATGGCTGGGAATCAATACAAGCGGTGATACAAATATCGCATCAATGCGTCTACTCGCGAGATGTAACGCAAATGCAATTGTTCGCCATTAAAATAAGCATAACGACGGCAATTTCTCACCAATATACTCTCTCGAATTACTAACGGAATTATAATTAATTCTGGCACGTGTATGGAATTATTTACGATGGTCTATTTATTACTCGGTAGTAGGCAACATTATCGATAGCCAGATATGTTTTGATGAACAAAGACTACGATGAGCTTTATTTTTTTACCGTATACGTTTGGTATGCAATAAGTTTTTTTATTTCTAGAACTCTGGAATTCGGCACAGCTCGCGTATTGGCAGAAAATAAATCGAATAAGGAAGTAAATCTGATGTTTTTTTTCTTTTCCCGAATACCTAAACATGCTGCTTGAATTCAAATCACTCGCCCTTTAAAAAGCTCGAGCTCAATGAAACTTTTTCTCTGAGGGTTCTCCACGTGCCTTAATTAAGTGACGAAGTTAGGGGTCCCGGCATTTGTTGAAGGCGTTGGACCGTAGACCGACCCGCGTCAAAAATTTGTTTTCGTTTTGTCCGCACTTTTTTCACGGCTCGTCGAACGTTTTCAGGTTTTTAGGGCGCAAGAGTGACACTGGTTTAAAAGAACGATATGACATGCTATCGCTGCATTTATTCACGTCAACTTTGATATCGACTACAGCTAGTTGCTCGTTATAAATGATAATATTTTTACGAAAGTGTTTTTTTTCTTTCGCTCGTTTGTTTTTTCCGCTGAATTTTAGCGAACATATTTGTTATCGGCGCGCAATAAATGTTCCGGTCAGATAATTCAATAAACGTCGCAACATTGTTTTTATCTTAATGTATATATAATTATAACGGTGAAACGACAAAAGATAATTATCTGAATCACAAAAAGTATCATTTGGCGGCAGCATATTTCACTCTCGACATCCTGACATTATGCAGAGTTGATTAAAAAATAAAGAGCAACACTATTAATTAAACGCAGTGTTAAACGGGCTTAGATAATCATCAGTTGTTGCATAACGCTGATACTCAATCGAAAAATCAATAGTACCGACTTTCGAATGAAACCAGCCGTCATTTCCTACGACGACTCACTGTTCAAGAATAGTCGGTTATGGCATTGCTGCGTTGAAAGTCAAAGTCGTGAAGGACTTTTGCGCTTACTGCGTGTGTGTCTGCCACCAACCAATCGATTATTGTCTTAGTGGTGGTAATCGCAGTTTGGCCTGTCGATAAGTTGAACTAATTACATGACAGGTTGAATTTTTCACATTTAATTAAGGTATTCATTCTTAAATTCCCTTCAGTACTCACTTGCACATTTTTTTACACGCTTTTTAGCCAGCAATAATGTTTTGACAATTTTATTAATCTCCAATAATTTTTATCCAACATTTTTCCATGCTGATTAATATGTCTTGTTAATTAAAGTTCTCTTAAACATTTTTAATATGTTTTTTCACTGTAATTGATCGCTAACTTGAACTATTTTTCGCTTGAAATTGTTCGAACAATTTAATATCGAAATGTTTGATCAAAAAAAGAATTATTTAATTATTAAAAAATATTGCAGTCTGCGCTTGAAATTCGATTTATGTATTTTCTACCAAATATGGTTTAGCAGCAAGTTCTTTGAAGTGTACTTGAAAGTTATTAATATTATATTAATGTTATACTAATTTTAAACCTTCTACTTTTTTAACACAAAATTATTTCTCCTCACTCAATTTTTATTGACGATAAATTTACTAAAAATATCATTTTTAATTTTTAATGTTTTTTTTTTGTCATCTTCAATTCCAATGACCTTTGAAGATCTAATATTTAACTTTTCTTAAATCTTGTTCTACATGTAAATAATTTGAAATTACATTTTATAATATATCCAATTTTCGTTTCCAATCTTCCAGTATCGTTAATAATATTTACAAATATTAAAAATCTTCAAAAATCATATTTACATTTTTCACTGAATTTGCTTCGCTATTTTTCGCAGTAATAACATTTTACTGATTCCATTTCCCTCGATCAATTTTGGTCTTTAGTAATTTGGACGTTGTATAATGTCATTATCGTGAATTTTGAATTGCGCAAAAATCGTGTACAATAAATGATGAACAAAATATTTCAAACATTTCCTGTGCCTTGTTTTTCAGAAGAGGTCCTATCTATTGTAGTGAAATGCACAGTTAACATTCTTAATGCACGTTTATGATCCTCTGGGTGGACGAGCGAGCGGCGCGCTTGTGTTGGAGTGTATACATTAAAATAAAATTAACACAACCTGTCGCCCCGCCTGTTAGATAATAGAATCCGACGTGATTGTTATATACGATCGCGCCGGGATGCATGTTCTCATAATGGACGAGCACATGCGGCGGTGTGCAAGCGTATTGCTTTGAGGCTGATGATGGACTCCAGTGAACTCTCAGAATGTCCAAGATAAAGCTAAAATACTTACAAAAAAGTGTTCCTCATTCAAACGGTATCCTTTTATTACGAGTCATATTTCGCGTCATTATTCTAGCAAATTTTTCATTCGCAACTCTGCTCTGCACAATTAAGCAGACTTAAAATTCTCCATTGATTTACTCTTTTTCTCTGTTAAATATTCTGCTATAGAATTTTATCTTCTGATATTTCGTTATGGATGTAAAAAAATATTTATTGACATTTACGAAGTGTTATGTTCGTTTTGTAATTTTTGTTAGTGTTATTGCAATGTCGAACGATATTTCATTTATCAATTTCAACGAAATTTCTTTCTGTATATCTAAAGTGGATAATCCAATAGAAAACGACCTGAATCAAAATTTTTTCGACTAAATAGATTAAATATTTCTGCATCGTAAAACGAATACTAGTCACAGTTTATCTCTGATTGCATTTTTCTTTTGAGTTTATTTTAACAATTGATTGAACAGAAATTGTCGTATTTCTTCATTGATCTTACAAAAAAGTTTTTTATTTCTCTTTTATTCATTATTAGTTATTTAAAAAAAAACTGACAAAGAAGTTTATTCGCGAATTACAATTTGTCCATCCTGCGAGGCTGCGTCAGAAATTTCGCGGATATCGAATAAACGAGTTGCGACTTGTTTATATCCCTGGGAGTCGGAAAACTTGTAGGGATTAATATTGTAACGCCGCAGGCTTTCAATTCTGTAATTCAATTTCGCTACCGTGAAATTAACTACAAATCTGTCGGACTGAGAACACTCTTGGGCGCGTCGAAACTTTGCCAAAATAATTCAAAGCCTATGTGATCATTCGTGAAGAATCGATTTTGGCGCGGTCTCAACGAAACATCAACGTGGTGAAAAACTTTTGCTACTTTTATTTGCCTTTTTCTGTCGAGTTCCTTTTTTATTAGATTCCAGAGAAGGTGCGCGAATTGTAGAGAAAATCAGGCATTCGGATTGATTATTTCCAAAAACTTCCACGTAGAACTCATACATGGAATTTTATATGCTTGGAAAATAATAAGTACATAACAGACGTATATTTGAATTCATTACTGTTCATACGGATAGAGAATTTTTTATTTTATTTTTCTCCGAAACTTTATCAGATATGATGTATTCAATTATGAAATATGAATTTCTATGTTAATACTTCAGCAAACAAAAACGTGCAAGGATATTTGACACTTTTTCATAAATTTATATTAACCGAAAGTTGAGAGAGTTGGGGGAACGTGTAAAACATATAAACGGACTGCTATTGATTTTAGTACAAATGTCAAGGGAAATGTGTTCGGAGTCGTAAGTCTATTTGACTGTAACATTCTGTTTGAAAAACACACTTGTCATATGCTGGTGGCATATTATTCTTTTTTTCCATTTACTTTTTGAACCTGAGATATGGAAATAAATTGTACGAAATGTAATTTGTTTCTACAAAATTGCCTTCTCGAAATCCCTGAAAAGAGTAAAGAGAGTGCTACTGAAAAGAAGCAAATGAAAACAAAGACCTTTAAAAAGTCAAGCGAATCCTTCGGATGTTCGACTCCTTCTGTCGATTGTGGCTGTAAATCAAGTCGGGTCGAACTGATCAAATCGAACATTTAATATGTTTCAATAACATTCGATTACAATTGAATGGCCTTTGGCCTGAAAAAGCCCCTTCGATAAATAAATCAAGGATCCACACCCCTCGCAGGAACAACCTCGTCAAGACGTCGACACTGTGCAGCTGCGCGCAAAAGTGCGCGCTCGAAAAAGCGAGTTGCAAATGGAGGAAACAAACGGACGCGACTTCCTACATCGCGGGACGTTCAGGCCGATCGGTCTACTGAATGCCTACACGCAGGGGCCGCGTATCTGCCCCAGGGGATCGAAGATTCTCCTATTCGCGAGATATTCCTATTGCGCGTTCGCCGGGAATGTCATTGCATTTTAATGAATGCCGATTCGCGCGGAGATATTAAGATATACACGAGGCTAAGCTCGGCTTCAGCTTTTATACGCGTTCGGATAAATAACCCATACGTACGTGTGCTGGGGAGCGCGCACCGCGGGGTCGCGAGCCACGGAATCCACGGAATTTCAAGGCCCCGCGGCCAAGACCCAATCGGATTTTATTCGAGCGCGCGTACGCGGTAGGGTATCGCCCATCGATCCTTGTTTTCGATAGAGCCGACTTCCCAATTACGACTTTACTTCCACTGCGTTCGCCGGAATCCAACTCCGCTTGGCTTCGTGGCGCACGATGCTCCGGTAGTTTGTATTCAAATTAGGCTTGTTCTGGCCACAGACTGATAAAAAGCACCGCGTTGATTATTCAATTTTCAACTTTTTTTCTTTTCTCTCCTTTTTCAGAGATCAATGTTTCGATAGTTTTCGTCGATGACGAATGGTGTAATAAAGTGCGATGCCCAGGTTTTCACAGATATTTAAGGTTAGACCCGTATGCCAACTAGTGAAAAATGGCGGAATCATTTAAATACAACTGTGGTAATCTTGATTAAATTTGATGGAAATGTGTTATTTGATTAGGCATAATAAACTCACCAATTTGAGATGGTAAAATTTATAAACGTGAAAGAGATTTTCTATAATATTCATTGACTATTTTTGATTCCGAAATATTCAATACAAATTTTATTTTGTGATAAGATTTATCATCTTGTATTATTTTTATGTTTCATTCTTTTGTATTTATTGTTCATTGGGATAGAGAAACTTTTCCTCATTCTTTATAACATTCACGGAAAAACTGTTTACAATACGCTATTGAAGTATATTACAAAACGATGACGAAAAGTGCAACAGAAATTTTCGTATTTATATTTTTCAACTGAGGGAGTTCAAGAAGAAGAAAGTAAAAGTCTATCACAAGAAAAAGAACGAACTGCACCAATAATAACAATGTTTTCAAAATGAAAAATAAAATTTAGCTCAATGTGGTCACATTATAAAACAATTTTCTTAAGAGTCTTCCAAGTATAATGCTGACCTGTTTTATAAAAGTACGTTTTTTTAAATTAATGCGAAAAAACTTTTGTAGTTAGCAAATTAATGGAATATTCCAATGAGAATATGTATCATTTCAATTCTCTTTTCGCAGCGATGCATTTTCATTTTCTCAAAATAAATTTATGTCATCAATACGCATCATAGAAGTATACAAATATTCATTTTATGAATAAATGTATATCTTTGAAAAATATAACAAACTCAATTATATGATAATTTGATACATCATACTTATATAACATTTTCCTCTAAGATATGTATAAAATTGTATAAACGAATGCATTAGTTGAAATAAAAGTTATAAATATTCATTAGCCTT
>JABFQD010005203.1:0-10949 GCA_022817045.1 Psix sp. ZL-2020
GTAATTAAAAAAAAATTTCGAATCTAAATAATAAAATGCATTCCTTAACCGATTAAAAGTGTTAATATCAGAATAAAAACTGCTATATTTTATTTAATTACAAGTACAATGGATATTATTATAGTGGCATAAATGATATATATTTTTAATTGTATCAGGAATTTTAATATAAGTAATGTATCCAATCAAGTAACTACTCTGCCAACTTTTTTTTTTTTTCAAATGAGTAGCTATATCTATAGTTATATAAATATTAGTACACAAAAACTTTATACAGTATTAAACTAATTATTTAGCATACAATAATTCTATTTTAGTTTCTTAATACGTAAAATCTCAGATTTCATATTATTTTATGGAAAAGGTAAAGCTTATAAATATTTCGTGGAAAGTTAAATAATTAATCTTTGACGGAAGCAATTTACTCCAAATATGTAGAATGTATAGTATGTATAGTAAATTTATCCAAATTATTTTTATGAATGTATTTAAACTGCATAATTTGTTTACTGATGAATCTAATTTACTTTATTTACATTTAAAATCACTTCCTCTATATCTAACAGACCGTTAAATATGTTTTAAGCACTTAGGTACTCCTTTCGCCAGATTATTTTTACAGTACACGCATATAGCCTATTAAAGCCGAGTCAGCTTTACGCAGCACATCAGTAGTGGAATTAATAAATTGATAATGCAGCTGGCATTTTGGCAACCAAAGTCTATTAGAGACGGCTCTTGGCACCTTTTCGTAATCCCTGACGTCACACTAATTACCTAAATGCCTCGTAAGGCCTCTTGGCCTCCAGACGCCACATTACAATCTCGTGCGTCTGACAAAAGACCAAGAAAAACCACTTGCCAAAAAGTCTGATTCATCTTTTTCCTCTCCTATTTGGCTTAATGGCTTTTGAAGACATCTAAACATATCATCTTCGGTTTATTGAACACTTACTGTCATCGTTTACCTAATTCAATTGTTATATCATTTTTATATGTGAATTGCTTGACAATAATTCTATACGACTCCATATATAATTTTGTATTTGAACAAAATGGAAACATTGATAAAAAACAATGCATGTAATTAAGACGGTTCCATTGATGATAAAAATACATCAATGGTCATTTTTATCGACTGATCAAAATATTGCAGCTAAATAGCGATCAATGCACGTTCGAAAAAATATGATTGTACGCGTGATGATTTTACATTGCAAATTGTTTGCCATTATGGAATCCTGCCGCGTACACGTTTTAGATAAATAAAAACAATGATTTACATACATGCGTGTGAGCATACAACACGCAATAAAGCGTTAAGATAAAATTCAAATCGACAAGTTACGTGTGCTAAATTATTTACCTGACAATCATATCGTATCAATTTCTATTAATAACTATTCATAAATTTCACTGGTGTGCATGACTTAAAACCCATTATATTTGTATATGTTTGGAATTCACTTTTTATTAAAAAATCAAGAAATTTTATTATTATGTTAACAAAAAATTCATTTATACGTAAGTAATATTGCGCAAATAGATTTGAATAGCAAAGTTGACTTTGCTTATTAAATCAAAACTTAATAATAAATCGCAACAGAATATTATTTGATGTAATGTAAAATATTATGTTTCTCTCTATCAATCGAAATTGAACCAACACATTATACAAGTTTATATTGAAAATTAAAATAACAAAATTGTTACAATGAGTTTGTAGTGTATAATAATATCAATATTGCGAGTATTATTGTTTTATAAATAAATAATTCTACATCATACATAGGTTTTGAATAAATACGTCAATTTTAAGTATAAGTTCACTCGAAACCAATGAACGACATTCATTTAGATTTACTACCATTCAAACATTCTACATGAATTCGTATAATAGATACTTTACAAACAAGAAATTATTTATTTAATTCTAAACTTAATTTCCTTTGATAGCTTTAGAATACATGAACAAATGTTTCCTTTTATCATATATACAACTTAAAATATTTTGAGGGAAAATACAAACTATTTTGTAATGAAGATGATTGTAAGATTCATTTTATTCGTATTATTAATACAAATCTTCAGAAACTATGCAATAATAAAATATAATAAATACAATTTACAAAAGAAAGTTAATTTTACTAATTCATATATTTGGCTGGATAGAATTAATAGGTAATAATGCTAAATTAGCAGAAATGCCTCTGTGTACAAATTATAACATTTTAATAATGTATAATATTATTGATAAAATATGAAAAAATTAATTTTTTTAAGTCACGAAATAAACTATCGAATTAATAAAACTTACTTACATCGCATTACTAGCGATAAATAATGTGAATTAAGTAAATTAAAAAATAAAATAACAGAAAATCTTGACAAATAATCAAAATATGAAATTCACATTAAAATAATAAAAATTTAAACAAAGTCTGGAAGAAATCTCGAACTATATCTAGATTTAATCTGAAATGGATGTAAACTATCGTTTGCAACATTTTTCATCGATTATTATTAAAAAGCATTGTAATCGGTATAAATAACAACAAGCAATAAAACGTTAAAACAATTTTTTTCTCGACTGTTCTGAAAATAAAACATATTTCATTTTGATTAAGGTACGAATGTGCAGATTTCGGGGTCAAGGTATTAGCCGAATGAAGTATTTTCAATTGACACCTTCCAATCTTAAATCTTGAGCTTGCACTTTTTTCAAATCGTAAGTATAGGTTACTGTACTTGATGAAAAAAAATTACTTTTATGATAACCTAAAAATAATTACGTAGACATATATAAATGTTTTTTCCTAAGGATGCTTATTTCAAATCAAATTCACCACCTTTCATCAACGGGCGCTTTTTTAGGTAAGTTTTCTCGCCTCTCACACAATAAGATGCATTTTTTTTATTACCAAGTTTTACCTCAATAAATGTACAAAATAATGTCTTCTTCAACGATAATATATTACTTGACGAGTGACTAAGTTGACATTTTTCTGCGAAGAGGATTATGGGGCAGCAAGAAAAAAGAGTTTTTTACCTTGAAGTAAAAGTGGGATTTTTGCAGGCGCTAAAATTTTTTTAGCGCCTGAACTTAAGTATCGATGAAGCCATATTCGAAAAATAAAATGAGAATTCGTGAAAGGTAACAGGCACAAACGAAAATGAGAAATCTACTTTAATTTTGTTGAAACTAATACATAATTATGTACCTAATAATCATGTGAATCATTTTTTATAATATAAATATTTATTAAGTTATTTGCAATTGAAATTATTCGCTATGTGTGATTAAAAACTAAACAACTTGCGTTAAGATATAGGAACATGGAAAATAATAATGGAATGTATTTCAGGTAACAATTTTTAGTTACAAGTAAAAATTTTGGGTATTCTAAATTCATTATATATATGCTGATTTTTATTACAAATTCATAAAGTAAAATATAGGAAATAAGTTGAAAGTTGATAATAATTTTTTAAAATTATAACTTGCATTGTTATTATAATTACGTTAGAACATTTTAGTAATCACACCCTGATAACTATAATTTGTGCAAATTATTTATATAAAATTTACATGAATCTAATTCCTCATAATCCAGCAATATTTACACAAATCATATACATAAATCAATTATCAACTTATGTAAAATACAAAATATTTGAATCGCTTAATTTTCTTATTTATGAGTATCATTAGTTATTAATGATTGCATTCAAATAATTATAAAAACAATTAAAAAAAAATTGAAAATGTTACCGACTGAGCAACATTCGAACGCTCAAACTTAATTTGTTCTGCCGAATTTCAGAAAATGTATTTTTTGTTAAAAGCAAATAAACGAAAACAATTTTCAGCCGAGTTGATCTTCGTTGTAATTAAAACTCACCTTTAAATAATACATACAAAAACTAATTTTCCTTCATCTATTCAGCACAAATTATTTCTATAAATATTGTTGCCTAATGCGGAGTTAAATTTACATAAGTTTATATAAAATCTGGTTATTAGATATATGTAAAAATTATAAATATTGTTGGTATCGTGGTCACATAGCGTCGTGTTCGACATCCGCGGTTTGATCATGTCGTGATAAATAATTTGCTACAACTTAATTGATGTTATACAAAAAGCTCATTATTAATTATTTTACATGCCAGGGAAAATTTTGATACTTAAAAACTACAAAATATTCAGTTTAAGAACAATTATTTATAACTCATTGCTACCAATTGTATGCCATTTTTTGATGAAGGTTTATACATCATTAACTGTATGGAAAACAAGTTAAATTAAATATTCATAATATAAACATATTTTTGTTATTTTTATATTGCATAAAATATTTTAGTTTTCCAATATCCCTTCGCAAAAATCAGGTCACAAATGAGAATACAAGAAATTCTTGTTATGGAAAAGTGGAAACCGATATACAAGAATTTGGTCGGAAAATATTTGGTTGGTAAATGTATTCGCCATAAATTTAATGACCATGCAATACGATTTTTCGAAAAATTTTCATTAATTAATTTCTTTCCACCCAAAAGTTTGTCATTACATTTAATGGGAGAAAAATAGCTTGCATTTTAATAATGCAATATGAAAAAATAGCGGTATTTCTTTTATAGGAAATTTACAGGCAAACCTTTTTGTATTATCAATCGTATTGTAAATTTGTTTGAAATACTAACTACAATTTCATTAAAAGTCGACGCATAAAAAGTGAGACTATTTCGGCATTTCACATAAAATGCTCTCCCATGCCAAAAAGGTTATAAAAATTAGTGGCTAAAAATCGTGTCCAAAACCGAAAACTGGTTGCATTAAGTAACTGTTTAGAAAATCATCTACTTATTTGAATCAACCGAATTGTGTCTAATGAAAAATGTTTGCATTTCTGTCAAAATGTATACGGACAAGGGTATGTTCTAAAACGTTGCTCATTTATATTTGAAAAGAAGCCCACAATCTTTTTCAGATAAAATTCCTCGATTTTGAAATGAGTTCTTTGAAACTACCGTAGTTACAATCCAAATGGTATATTCAATTATATAAAACTTAATACCACAATTTTTGTGTTTGTAAGATCTATTGAAATGTGAAACTCATCAAATTTTTTTATATTAAATTTGAATTTCTAATATTAACAGTAAAATTGATTCGGATTTCATTAACTTTTTTTATTAAATGTAATCGAAAAAATTTTATTTTATTTTTTCTTGTGACCTTTTATGAACTCCATTATACATTTCCACCACAAATTAAAGCGTTAAAAATAAAAGTGGTAAATTTAAAATATTTAGATTCAAGTATTCTCTCAAGGGTTATAAAAGACAAGAAAACAAATAATAAATATAAAAATAAAATCAAAATAAAACATTATATAAAAATTATATAATGCCAGTAAGATGTTGAGATAAATAATTGAACTTATTAATAAAAAAATAAATAGAACGAATTGAAAATATTTATCGACATAATATTTATGTAAGAACTCACAACCAATGAAAGTCACGGTCTGAAAAAAGGTAGCTTTTAGAAAAAATTACTCATCTACGATTGTCCTGAACAAAGGTTATTTTCTGGATTTCCGTTGGTGGCTCGTATTTGCTTTTTTTCCAAAGTCGCACAGTCCCTAAAAAGATCTATAACTGCACCCACAGGCAGAGATACCAGATTGAGTCCACGGTGACACCACCTTTGCTAAAGAGCGAACAGGACGGTGCTATACGTAAGAAAGAGAGATCCGTGTCACCGCGGCTCCAATATGGCATCTCTGTCCACAGGGTTTCACATGTGGTTAAAACCACATACCAGTGCGAAGTTTTTTTACTGAAAAATTCGTTTCGATTTCCCTAATGGCGTCGCGTAGCATGATAACTTATGGCATTCGACAATAAGAGTAACGAAAAGGCTTCATATTTGTTTCTTCATCTTCATTTTACACCTCCGCAGCACCACATGCGGATTGGGGGTATGTACACATCCCTCAATTTCAATTTCGGCATTTCGTTAATTAATCTGCTGGTTAATCATACGTAGGTTCCCAATTCGAAACCTAGGTAGCGCTGCCAATCAAACTTTTGAGTATGGAGTTCTGACTTTTATGTAAACATTTTTCAACTCGCTCATAATAACCGCTCAAATGTTCACCTAGCGGTTGAGTAGCTCGTCCGGTCGCCTGGGAATCAATTCCAATCACCACTTCCTTCAGAGCACAGTGCTGAAGCACTAAGACTCTCTCGGATCTCCTTACGGGTGTCACAGATCCGTTACGATGGTACCTCCCTTGGTGACTCCGACTGCCGGGTTTCGGACATCAACATAAACAATCAACGAATACAAAAGAATCGAATCCACAACTAAAATGACCTTGATCAGTTGTGTGTTCCTTTGTAAGTAATCTTTTACTTTAATATTATATTTTTCTCTTTTGATTAAAATATTTTGTCGACTCACTTCATAATTTAAATTAGTTCAAAAATATTTTCTTATGAAAACAGAATGCGTCAAAAAATCTAAAACATTTTTTAGTAATACTGGGTTGTTTTTATTAGAACCATGCTGATAGATAAAAAAAGTGAAATGTGCAAATTTGCTGGCTAATTTGATGAACCTACTCAAAAAATCCATCGATTTGAATAGTCACGATTCAAAAGATTTTCGTATTTTGAAAAATCATTAAACCCATATCCATCAAAATAAACGCATTTCCCAGTTTAGTTGTACAATATACAATGTTATTTTCTTATCTTAATTTTTTTAAGATAGTGATACCTATTGCAAAATGTTAAACATATATACAAATTACTGATTTTTCCTGAAAAATTCAAAATAAAACATCAGAGTTTACATTTCGATCTTTCATTATTCCACACCCTTATCCTCGAGCATAGGATTATTGGTTTGGCTCATATTGCAGAAATAACTTTTATGGATTTCTTGGCCTAAAAAAAGAACCAGAAAACTGTGGGTAGTATAAGCCGCTGAAAATTTCTCTAGCATATTTTTTAAATATTTAGAGATATTTAACGAATGACAAAGTTAACGAATAATTTTTATAGAAAAATTAAAAAATAATATAAAGCCTAAATAATTGAAACGAGAATATAACAAGATACTGAAAAAAAATTCATTAAGAATATAACTAAAGCACTGGAACTCCAGAGAAATATCTTTATAAATACTAGGGAAGGTGATGCCGCTCCCAAAATATCAGGAAGGTAAAAGGAAAAACGATGGGGTATTCTGATATCGTTGAAGGAATGTTCTTTGTGGGACCGTGGTCCTTTAGCTATAGCAAGCTAGATCAACAGAAAGAAGAGAAGTAATCGGGACAATGTCGCGAAAATCTATAGTCTTGAGTAATACACGACATATGGTAACCGATCACATCATATTGCTTGTAACAATCCGCAAGGAAATGGAAACGGAAAGGTTGAAAGGTTAAGCTGAAAAATAATTTCAATGTTGAAAAAATTAATAATCAATGGTACAAGATCTTAGGACAACGTACTAAAATTTATCAACCACGTTCCAGGCCGCAGTACAGGACATCCGCCATTTGCATTTGTGTTTGAAAAGAGAATGCGAATTTCCAACAATCTAGCTACGCGGAATAATAAAGGAAAACCAAATGAGAACATTTAATGAAAAAAAGGAAATAAATTCCGTGATCAGGCGCGCAAATCCATCTAGAAAATTCAGCAAAAAAATAAAAAAAACTATGATCGTAAATATCGGGCACCACCAGTATACAAAGAAGAAGATTTAAGATTTAGGCAATTAAACGTACACAATTCAGGCAAGAATGGAAATTGTATCCAAAATTTTGGGATCATATCGGATTACAAGTGTTTCAGAAAATTATCGATATTGACTAGCACGATCGGTCAAGGTGAAAGCCAAAACATACGTACACTGTCATAGATTGGATGATAAAATAAGTGTACCATGGTGAACAAGACAATGATGACATCTAGAGACAGATGTCAGATCAAGATGCTCGAGTAGTATTGAAATTATGCGTAAATAACGTTACCTCGGAAGCAAGCATTGTAAGATATTTACAAGCTATTAGTAATAAATTATTAGAATTATTTAAGTCAGGAATTTTGATGAACCCATCGTAAGTTAGGTTTTCCAAGAAGTAGAATTAAGGGGCTCAGCAATTACATTATTAAGGAACGTTTGTGATTGATTTTAGAAAAAGTTCAATTAAATGTATAAAAAATTCGTTAACCCTTCCCCCAAGAAAACTACGAATACAAGATAAATGTGAAGTAGAGTAATCTCTGTATAAGATTTAAAGCGTGCATCGTAAATAAAGTTGTGTTCCTTAAGATTTTACTTACCACATTAAGGAGGTTGTTAAACATTATTTCAATGGCCATGCAGAGAAGCTGAAAATATACCTTATGAGTTCAAATACAACAGATGAGAGATGAAAAAATTAACTTTACACAAACCTTCAGAGTGTAAAGCCAACGCACATTGCATACTGTGCAAAGAAGCGCTTGTTGATGTAAAGAAGAATAAACATGTGCTTGAATCGAGATCGTGTACAACAATTCGGGAGACACTTTAATGAGAGGAAAGCTAACATCTTGCTGCTGAGTTCAAAGTAATATAACAAGTACGAGACAAGTTGATTTTGACCGCATCGGAACAAACTGGATCCGAGTGCTTGACCTGGAGAGACTCCTAATCAAAACCTATAGAATTGATAAAACCGTTGTATGAGTCTGGAGTAAAATAGTCACCTTGGTAGGCAGGAATCGACAATGGTGAATATCGGAACTACCACAACGTTAAAAACGTGACGCGTTCATAACGCGCGAAATATAGAAGTCGGCAAGAGAACCAAAGTATTGATGAACGACGCTAATAGATAAACATGGGATGTTATATGCCTGTCTCAGCTAAGGAGACGAACGCAATGAATTGACAGAAAAGCTAAAGCGAACCTACACTCCGATGAACTTATTGCTGTGAAGAAACAGCTGTATACCATCATCAGAAGACACCAATCAAATAAAAGGCAATTCTCTAGGACATTGGTGAAGATCTCCAGGATCAGAGAATCAAACTCATGACGGAAAAATTGGAATCCATTATATGGTTGAATTCACAAACTATGGGCTACGTAGTGTGGACGATCTTTACTAATCACATAGAAAAAGTGTCAAGCTATTATGGAGCTATATGGAACCGTGTGGGTATAGTTATTTTTATTAAGGAGAATCTGTCGAAGACTTCTTCTAAAAGCACATGAAGGTCTGAAAAGTCGTATTTTCCAGTACGAAACTAAAAACAAACCCTGCAGAAGAAAATTGCTCAATAGTGCCACGCAGGACGCTATACTTGGCCGAGACCTATAGAAGCTTGCAAATGATGACCTGTAACATCTAGAGATGTCAAAAGACCCTACGCTCGATCGGATATGCTGAACCGTCCTAATCGGAGATTGTGCACTAGAGCTAGCCCGAATTAAGCTCAATATGACTTTGCATTGTATTCGTCGTTAGAAGAATGATAATCAACAAATCTATGTATTTGGTCGTTATAGTTTTCACTTTCGCAAGCCAGCAAATTTCCAATAATATTCTACAACAGTTCATCCAAAATAATTCATTCTTTTAAAATTAATATACTGAACATTATTCCTGTTTTATTTTAATAGTAAGTATACTTATGAATTCAATTGAAGTAGAGAGCTACTACTACTTTTTGTATTTTCTCCTGGGCTAGTTTCTACTATCTTCTCCCTCATTTCAAAAATATCAAATTATTTTATACTTCAACACGTTATAAAAGTTTTTGCATAACCAGGTTTAAAGCATATTATCGAGAATAATTTGAATTTTCATACTAATGCTTCTATTACAATATGTTAGCCTCATCATTATCTACCTAGAATCGATTCTCTAATGATTTATGATTTTTATTATATATTGCTGTAATAGTGTTAAAAAATAATCGGAAATTAACATTAAAATTAACATTAAATGTTTGAAATTACTTTATTTTAATATTTTCTGTACGACTGTATAATAGTCAATTGATTAAAACTTTTCTTTTTTTTCATTTCTTTTCTTATGTGCGTATATGTCTGAGTGCTGTCTATCGTGAAAAAATGAAGTTGATAAAGTGAAGCATTTTTATAACCATTTATATAGCTAATAAATGTTGAAGCATATTATAATATATAATTATATAATTCACATAATAAATATAATATATAAATATCTGCCGCTATTACATCATTATGAATTAACAACAATGTTATAACGTTGTAATGATGCCGTCAACAAGCGGTTTTTTTTCATGTAAATAAATCACATTAGAATAGGGTTTTTATTTATCGCTATCAGATCGATTTTTAATAGTTTCGAAAAAAGAAATTATTTAGATTAAAAAATTATTTTGTTATTTTATTCAATAAAACAGAAAACTGAACACAACATCTTATATTAATTAATTTTGAAGTTATATATTTCTGTATCAAAAAGTCTAGTTCATAAAGCTTATTTAATGAATTATTTATTTTTATTCTAATTGATCGACAATGATATTATTGTAATAACTACTAATTTCTCTTTGATTTTGGTCAAAATGCATTATTACTTATAACTGATTTGAATACATAAGTTATCCCTCGCGAACGAAAATATAGTCAACAAAATATAGTTTGAACTATTCACCTTATTACCGCTTTTTATAAACTTTTTATATATAAAATATATTTCAGTTTATATTTTACAGGTTTATATAATGAAATTTATCAAATATGCATATATAAATTATAGTCCTTATTGCCGAAAATATAGTTTATATAGACAATATATAGTTCAGTTATATTTTTAAACTATATTTTCGTCTGTAAGGAATATTATTGCGTTTAGTTTCAACATGGAATATAACAATTTCATAGAGT
>JABFQD010005204.1:0-10949 GCA_022817045.1 Psix sp. ZL-2020
TAATTATATCTTATTATATTAGGATGTTTATGTTATAGTAATTAATAATGCATTTGACAAATTATTAAATTTGTTGATCTTGCAATGAATAAAGCACAAAAACATTACAAATAAAGCTACTGTCACTTAACTGTATTTTTCATATTTTTAAAAATAATCTTCATCAATTTTAATTTGTAATATAAATGAATATACAAAATATTCAGAAATATTACATAACTTGGCAATTCTATCGTTTACAGAAGTATAAATAATTGATTAACAGTTTATTGAATAAATTATTTAATTGTTAATAGATTTCATTGTTTAAGTATTTATTAATGTTAGACGATATTTTAATAATGATGAAAATGTTTCAAAAAACACAATATATCATGTAGTTATTTGATGAAATTGAGTTTATCAACTTCACTTCTCAAATATGTATCAGAATTGACTAGGGTTACTCGGACCCCACGTGGTAAACAATATAAGATTAAAATTATTCAAAAAAGCTAAATAATTTTAAAAAATGCCTTCGTCATCTCAATGTTTATAAAAAATTATTTATTCGAATAGAAACATAAATGTATTACTTTCTACAAAATCCATTTTTACAATGAATACAACTATACGAATCGGAAATAGTAAATATCACGAAAAAACAATCCATTTCCGGTTAGCTTTTGTTCACTTCAAAGCTTCGTAGATGCTATTATCTTTTTACATTAAAATCTAATTATATGATAACACATTTTTTCTTACTAGAAACTTAGGACTGCAGATTACAAGTATACAATACACTATCAACAAAGTTTGTTTAACAAAAAAATTAGTAAATCGAGTCGCACAATATTATCTGTCTAGTAATATTCTCGAGATTAAATGTTAAGGTCACAATTTATTTTATAACTGGCATAAAAATGTCAAGATCTACTTTCTCTAATAACTTCATCATTCTGTATGTATATATCATAAAGAAAGTCTGAAAACGAGTGAAAATGAAATAAAAAAATCGTCAAACAATAAAATCTGACAATCGACTGCACTGTTTTGTAACTGATAGAAAATTTACATAAAAGAAACAATCATTTAAAAAAGAGGCAAATAAACGTATATGCTCCCTCCAAATAGAAAGGAACCCTTACATTTCACGTGGGCGTCAGACTGCAACTCTCCATCCCAAATAGTATCAATTTTTATCGTCGAATATGGGTGTTCTTAATTAACTAATTGAATGACAAAAGATAGCGGGAAACGATCGTGGGCAGTAGCGTTGCGATTGCAGCTGGCGTATCGCGAATGATAAAGCATTTTGGGGATAAAACACGCGGCTCATGAATAAATACATTTCGCGAGGCATTTCTAGGGCTGTTACAGCAGAACGAGATAGAGCGAGGCGCAACGGCGCGGGACATGAAAGGGACGATGACCGAGCGGCGGCCGTCCGATGGGACGTTCAGTTAACGGGAGACGAGGCGACGCCAACAGCGGGAATGAAAATCCAGTGTTTGCCAGCGGAGAAATTAAACTGAAGCTTGTGTCAATATCGCGTCGGCTTTTCGCCACTATTTCTGAGTCCGTATTACCTTTTTGTTTGGCGTTCGCCTAGCTCGGATTTTGCGTTTCACGCCCACGAGTAGTTCCTTTTTTCGGCGACTATAGACGCCTCGAAATCGTATCGCTTTGGTACTCAGACAAAGCACGAAAAGTGTTTATTGATTAATGCCACGCTCGAGTGTTAATTCGTCCTCGCATTCCGTCGTGTCTTCCGTGATCTACTGCGTGTCCCACATCCACGAATACACTTTGTATCCCGCTGATAATATGAATCATTCGTGCCGTTTTTGTCCGCGTGATTATTTATTAGCGTTTCGATTGTTCTTGTGTATGAAATGCAATTTTTCCGCCGCGAGGCTGACAAGACGTGACGCTTTTTTCATCTGTCTGATGAAATATTGCATGCGCGTTGCACTCGTTAAATTTCCCTTTTTGCCCCTGACGTGCCTCTGGATTATTTGGGATAAAAACTTATGTCGCTTGGAAAATGTTGAGAAGGGGAGGGAGCACGTGATGGCTTACCTTTTTGGAGATAGGTTTTGTGTGGAAAAAAGCACTTACCTGAAACAAAAAATTCATAAATTTAGCAAAAAATCGATAGAATTTAGTTTAAGTCAAAGTTCAAGGTTCCTGTAAATTTCTGTAGCTAAACAAATTGTAATAATAAGCAAACATATTTGTCGCAGTAATATGAATAGATTTAGTTATGTTTTTATGTATCCTATTCGCAATTATCTGCCTGCTTCCTAAGTGACATTCATATATTATTATATGCAGCGAAATTAATTAAGTAATGCTTACAAAGTGCGTCTTTTGCTGCATCAGATGAAATAAATTAACATAATTGTATCACTAATTAATGAAATCAACTAAGCCTAAAATAGACGATTATATAAATTTGTTAATATATTTTATTATTTCTAAAACTTAATTTCACTTTAATTGAGTTGTAATAAATATTCCAGAAAACTTTAGAAACTGATGGCTAAGTTTATATCAAGTCAACATGAATAAACACAGACTACGAAGAAAAAAAGAAAAGTCTTTAAATTATAAAATGAGAAAAATGTCATAGCACTCAACCTAAATGCAAGAAACGTGAGCAGCGAATACTCTGAAATAGTGCTTACTGTAACAGAAGCGCAATTACGTATCCTAAGCGCGTCATTATAACAATGATGAAATATACACGGAGGAACACAAGTGGCGAGAACGAAGATGTTCATAATGGAATAAGGAAATCGAAAGCAATATGTTGCAGATAAATGCAGCGTATTGCTTCAGCGTGCTGATCAGCGTGCCTTTATAAAAGGGACCCGATACAATCTCTAGAGGCTATTGTGTTTCATCGATAATCAATGTCCCTCTATTTAATTGACGCGCTGGCTATATGTGGACCGAGTCTTGTATTTTGCCTGTGACTGAAACATGTATACATTGTTCATTCACCGCTTTGTCGTGCTTTTTCATCTTTTTCCTCTATTCCCCTCTACTCGCTTGGCATCAATCTTCAAATTATGCGAGACTATCAATTTTTATGCCTGTTCGCTAACCGAAAACACATTGGATAGACAAACTCTTGATATGGAAAAGCACTATTTGAATTTGTAAAATCAACATTGATTTTTCATCTTGTATTTATACAGAATTTTCATCAAAGACAGAAAAGCAAATTTCCATTTTACACGTAAACCTGGGAAAAAATAACTATTTAATTTAAGAATCGAGTCGAAACATATTCTGAAGACTTCAGTAAATTTTAAATAAATACACTGAGAAACTAAGAAGCTACGCTATTTTAGTATTAAGGAATTTGAATTGAAGAAGTAGCTTATATTTGCTAAAGTTCGATCTACGTGTATATCGATTGTAGTGTAACTGCTGTAAACATAACGTTATGTTTGATTAGATAAAATTATGTCTGTCATAGTTAAACGTTTGATTATGCGAATAAACTGTTTAGCTGTAGCAAATCAACTGTGGTTTTTTATACATTTGTAGTAATTTAAATTGTTTTCTTCTATATAGCATTATTAATGTGAGATTCACTATCGTGAATAATTACATTATTCCTATCACAATTTCATTCCAAACATATGGTAACAATAAAAACTATGAATTTATGCGTTAAAAATAAATTCAATAATCCATCATTTTATTGATAATATTATAGATTACAGTATAAAGTATTTATCGATTAATTTAATGGTAAATAAAAAATATCTTAAATGAATGGAAAATATAATACCGTAAATGAACAAGCACATGAAACACTAATTTATCGGACGAACAAATAAGACATTTAAAGTAAAGGACAAATAACTAATTAGGGAGAATTAAAACGGGAATAAACCGCAAACCATATAAGCAAACGAAAAGAAAATATTAAAGATTAACGTTAGTTAGCCATACGAAGAAAAAAATTAAACTGCTGTGATACGGGAAAAGAATAATGAAGAAAAATTTTCAATGTGATACTTGATAACAGACTTTTACGCCGTCAAATAATTCAAGCACTTTTCCGCTATTAATTTCAATGGTATTTTATTCAAGGAAACAAACAATTAAAAAAAAATTAGGTACTTAAATTTGAAAACATCTTAAAATGTTACAATAATGATATGAAATTTTCTAAAATGCAAAATTCGTTCTGATATTTTTTTATTCTTATGAACTATAAAAAGCTGTTTCTTCTATTTCTTAATGCTGTCCTCCTTTGAGAAAAAACTTCTTATAAAAATTACCATAGAATATTTTAAACAAAACTAACCTTTTACATATTATACGTTATTTTATGAACGTGTTTAATTTTTTATTATGACTATATGGTAAAAATAATTATATTGTATTAAATTTCCAACATAATAATGTGAAATATACTATAAATTTATATACGTGAATTTAAGTAATTGCAAAAAATACGTTTTAATGGCTATTACTTACAGAAACGTTGATTTGAAATTTAATAATTTTCATAACATATTTTCAGGAAAAAAAACGTCATGATCTAGAAAATACACTCGAATTTATTATACAGTTCAAAAATCCAATATTTCGAATTTTCCTATTAGTATTTATAATTGGTGAGAAAAATACTAACTCATGTAATTTTATCGAGATAATCAACAATCGTATCGAATTTACAATTAAAACGGGATTCGATTTTGTTTTTGATTTAAAGAATTGATCATAATACTAATGAAAAGTTTAAGCCCAGATTGTTTTTTGGCCTAAACTGACAATAGAAACAATTCGATTAAACTCATTCCATATTTTCAATATTTTTGTTTTGCTAATTACTTTGTAACAACAAGTATACGTTTGTTTGAGCAATTTTTTCTGTTAATTGCACGTAATTTTATCACCATCCTCACACTCAGCTTTGATCAATTTAAATAGTGTTACTCGAACGAGAAATAATGAATAATGATATTGACGAAGAAAAATCAACGAATATTTCATTCACGCTTGTATGGAGACACGAAGCATATTCGATAATTCGAGTTTATAAATATATGATACAGACAGCTGCAGAAAAATTGTAATTTTTGTTGCATTGGTAATCCGATTTTCGTTGTCCCGCTTCGTACACGTATCACGTATATTTTATCTGTAAATAATAATTTATGTTTCCCGAGATATTTTATGTTTTCTAGTCTAATGATTTATTTCAGCAAACAGTACATTATTCTCCTGAACGAACTCATTTTAGTTCCACTCCATGCTTGAATCAAGATTTGTTTAAACAATCGTCCTTTTCTATTTACTCAGCACATCGTACATATCCGGCTATTCGGTTTAACTTCCTGACATTCAAAAAATGAACTTAGCTATCGTCTTGTTCATTCTCAATCTTCTATTTTGTATAAGCACAAAGTAGAAAATTATTTTTCTTCACTTTTTAAGAGTCTAACTACAGCGAGTCAAACGATTTCATTTTATTATGAAAATGCTTTAACATTAAACCCGATCACTTTTAAGCGATCCGTAAAAAGTCCGACGCATAAAACACATCGAAGTATGACTTCGCGTCGTTGAAAAATGCAGCTTCATCAAATGCAAATAACGCTGATGCTCGTTCGAAAAAACGTCGTTTAACTGAAACAATTTATGTCATAAATTTTTCGTTAAGCTCTGTGTACATGTATCTTGAGGGCTGATTGTGTAAGAGAAATCCGATACACGAGTTAACATCTGTGAAATTTCTTCTCCTTCCTGTTCATTCGGCCCAGCGCTTCTTTTTTCGCAGACCGTCGTAAGCAAAGAAAGTAATGTCCTCAACGTTCTTTTAGCGCAAAATATATATCTCGAATATCATTTCGAGAAAGAGATGGAGCATGTGCCGGGCACGAGTGTAGCGGGTTATAAATGGTGGCGTGGCGCCTACGCCGCGCGAAAATAAAATCGCTTTTTCAAATCTACCAAGTGTAATACGTTTTTAAAGGGTGGCATTCGGGACCGGGGATGTTCGTAAGAGTGTCATCATGAATGATGTGCCACTTCTATAGGTAAGGGCAGTTATAACGTAGAAACTGTTTACCAACTATGCACCGGCTAAAGTCAAAACAATTAGACGTCCAAATTTCACAACTTTTGACAGTATTATTAATTTAGAATATTCTGCAAAACATATACATTTAAATTTTACAAACATACATAGCTGAATAGTCTTCTTCCATTTTGAAAACAAATGTTTGAAAATTCTACGAAAAAATATGATATTCCATAATATATAGATATGATTTAAATAAAATCGTTATTAATATGCATGAGAAATGTTTATGCACACGATATGTTTGTAATAAAAGAGTAATAAAGTGTAATAAAGTGTAAAACAAATATGTTTTCAAATTGACGTTTAAAATTTTAAATCACTTAACATTCAACACAAAACGTACATTAACTTGAAGCATTAATGAAATAAATCGTATTTAAATCAAATTCATTCAATATAAATATTTCTTTTTCTGTTTTATTATAAAAGTACCAGTTTTTACAGAGTTGTTAATATTGTAAATTATTGTAATTCGTTTATATCCCAATACACAAGCTGATTTATAATTATTTATAACTATTTATTATATTCATCTAACGAGAAAATACGAATCAGGTTAATAAGAGGTTCTGTTGAAAGTTGAAGGGTTAAATAACGACTATCAAAAGTCAAGTTGAACTAGAGAATCTGATTTCATACGAGTTATAACTTCATAAGCCTCTTTTCAACCTTTAGCCTTGTTGTGCTCCATGTTATGTTTTTGTACTAGCTTCACTGAGGGAAAATGAATTGATTTCTATAAGAGAGAAATAGAATTAACAAGAAAAATTATTGTATACAACTAATTTAAAAACAATTATATTTTCAAAGTTATTTTGGATTTATGTTCGTAGAATAAGATAAATGACACTATAAAAGTTTTAAAAACTCTTAAACATTGAAAACAATTATAGTGCAATTATAAAACTACAGAAATCCTGATTTACAGAAACGAAATTAAAAAAAAATAAAATTAAAATGAAAAATCTGTAATGCGCTCAAAAATAATGTTCTTCTTTGTAGTAAAACCTTATCTCATTATAATTTTATTTCGTCTTATAACATCTGTTGTCATTAGTGAAAGGAGTTCATGAAAACCTTCATCAGCTGATGATATATTTCAAAAAGAAATTTCGTTTAAAAACTAATAATTATGAAATTAAATATTTAATTAAATATTTAAAAGCGGAAACTTTATCCTCAAAAAATGTTCTTTTCTAGAGGTTTAAAAAATTATGTCAGCATTGCTCTTCTCTTTTAAATCTGATCTTTTAGAGTAAAATAGAAATGTAATATAACTAAATAATTATACTATGCTATGTATTAAACACTTATGAGTCGATCGATGCATTTATATATTCTACTTTTTATTAGCTTGCTTTATCTATTTTCTCCATACAAGTGTTAGAGAAAAAATTAACCATTATTGTAATCACTTGATAAAGCAGAACATGATTTCCTTTATTTACACTATTCGCGTTGGAAGTTAAATTCAGTCTATTGGATTAGGTTAATAAATTGACATTTACAGCTAGGTGCAACAAATTTAAGCATCCCCTCCAGATCTATTGTAACATCGTAGCTAGCATGCATTCCATGAGCTGTAAATCAAACTGTACGAGTCATTAGGGTGGCCATAATTCGCCGATATCTCGAGGACCGGCCAGCTTATTATATCCCACATACATAATTTCCTTGAGCGCCCGGCGTCCGTGGCCTCGCCACGTGTTTCTTGTTACTCAGCATGAGTTACCGCGTTCACTGCAGGCAAAAGACCTTTATCACCAACAAGGATTTCGGCGAAGGAAGATCAGGCGGAGCTATGGTTCTCATAGAAACTGTGCTCTAAGGTTCAGTTATGTTGCAACGGATGTCACGTTTCGCGCAAAGACGATTACAGTTACGTCTGACTTGCCCAAGGCGACGCTTCTTACTCTTCTAAGATATAAGAGAAACGCCTTAAAATCAACGGATGATTGATAAAGTTCCATCCTTCTACCTTCTCATCTGAGTCGTACTATGGTTAAAACATTACAATTTCTTGGTATAAATTACCAGACAAAATATTTTTTTTATTCAGAAGTTTAAACTAAATAATTATCCATCTATTTATTGATGATGATAAAAACAAATTGGTTTGAGAATGCCGTGAAGATTTTGTTTACTTGTATGTTGTAATTACTGAATTTAGAGAAAAATTTAAATCTACTTATGATGGGTGTATTAGAATCAATTGGACTTATCTGTACCTACGAAAACTAGATCTAAACCCAGGTTAGATTTATTTGATATTTGATGAATTTTTACCTACTAAATGGTAATTACATTGAACAATTAAATTTAACAAATTTAATCAAATAAAATAAAGCATTACAATTTGAATAAATCAATTCTCTAAATCTATTAATTGACCTCATCGAACACTTAAAAACGTCTGTATATTTCAGATTATTGAATGAATTCATTTTTTAAACAAAAAAAATGAAATATACACTGTTAAAGATTCCCACTGAAAAAATTATGTAATATAAATTAGTTTGTAGAAATATAGTGTTAATTATTATATAAGAATCCTAATTAAAACAAAACTGTGTTTCCCTGTGTTAATTAGAGGGTCATCTAAATAACATAATTTGAGAAAAAAATGTTATGAAGATATGATAAAATCATTCGCTTTTTTCAGAGACACTTCGTTTCATTATTTTGTCACAAACACACCCAAGCACATTTCTCATAGCCTGCAGCCTAAAAACAATGTTCACGCGAGAAAATTCAACCCACAGTCGAGGCACGTTGAGCAGCAATTTAAAATTTGCAGGCGGGACTTATTTCTGACGTTGTTGCGTCTCTCATAACGCCCCGGTACTTGTGCTTTTATCGTCCGTCCTTGCAAACGAGAGACGGACGATAAAAGTCGACACGCTTCATATTCCTCCGACAAACTTCAGGGAGTAATGGTACGTCTGCGACGTAAAAACACTAATCGTTTCGACGCGCGTTAAGTTGGCTCGTGCATTCGGAAAAATTTGTAAGTAAAAGCCGGCAAATATTGCCCGAGAAAAAATTTCCCTATCCATAAAACGCCTGAATGGTACGCGCTTGTTTTGACAATTTCTCTTATTTTCTCTAAATACTTTTTTATACTCCAAGTAACTACAAGTAGATCAGTCATGCTTATCACAGAAACTAATTGAGTCTTTCTTTATTTACGCATTAAGCTCTTTTCTTTTTTTTTCAATTATCGAAAATTTCTCATATGAATTACATGTAACTACCAAATTGGAATAAATTTACGAATGAAACAATGTCAAATTCGCAGACTTTAATCATTTTGGTCGATAAAATTCGTATTTCGACAGCAAGCAGGACGCACATGCCTGTTGGCACTATTATTTTCTTTGAACATATAGTAGCGGAAAATATTCACAATGAACGTTACGGTAATCATTACCGCTTTAATATTTACAAGCGCTAATTTGTGCCTGAATACGTCAGTTTTACTCGGAACTATTCACATGTTATTATCTCAGTGCTGGACGTATTCATCATAATAACAAGAATAAAACGGGCACTCTCGTGATAACATAAAATGATGTAAATATTGAAATGGGCAGGCATTGATAGAATTTGAGTAATATGTGGAACGATCTAAAATGTATGCAAAGAATTTTTTGTTACTTTTTATAATTGGAAATCATCCTTACAATAGATTTCTTGTAATGAGTTACTTTGGTTCGACGTTGCAGTATATAGAAGTTCGCTGTAATAGTAGAATTCAAAAGCTCATTAAAAATTTCACAAAAAACATTAATCATAGACAGTAAACATGAAGAGTATATCTATATTTGTTTATCCTAGACTGATGATAATTAATTGGTTTTTATTAAATCTGACTGAGTTTATGATTTGATATTTTCAGGTCTAAATGATTATTCGTATCACATTAGAAATGCTTAGTTCAAAGAGATCCAATTAAAGGAAAGCAAAATATTAAATTATAAATTGATACTAATTATGTTCGGTCGGGCGCTTAAAAATTCGTCCCAATTCATATCATTCTTAACAAATGCAAAGACTATATATTATGATATTATGATTTTTAAAAATTTCTCCCAACATTTCGGTCTTTTGAGTGATTAATTTAATCATTTTATATATACACTATAATATCTTGAAAATTATTTAGTGATGGTCTGAGAAATTATTACTTCAGCAATAGAAGAGGGTTCGCTAAGCGCTGATACTCAAAGTTAAGTTACCCTGAAGCTGGGTAGTTCAATTGCAATATTAACTACAAGATAAACTCTCTTGGAAATATGCAATTGAAATATAGTATCAATTATAGATTTTTATCTTTGCTACGATAATTTTGAAGAATTTAAAAATTTGTCAGTTTTTGCAAATTAGAACAACAAGTAATAGATGCAATCGACCTCTAAACTTATACCTGTACAGACAAATGTCGAATTCGTTAATGCTATACTAACAGAAAATCACATTTTGAATAGAGTAACTATTAGAGGAGAATTATTTCAGAAGATGAATTGATTCATTTCATAACCGGATCCAAACTAAACCTTAACAAGTAAACGCTTGAAAATTTTGTTCAATTTTATATTAACTATAAATAGAAAATCGAATGTTTAATTATATTCTATGACAAATATGAAACTAAATTGCATAAATATATACCATTAGGATTTAATGATGTGTTCATAATCTACGCCATAAATAAAAAGCAAATTGCTGTAAATTATATTCCTTTTAACTTTAGAAGTATATACGTTAGTGATCCAGTACAAATTGCTATCGGTGCAAATTAATTAGTCGTTTCACTGATTAATTTTGATTTTTGAAATATTTCTGATTAAAAGTA
>JABFQD010005205.1:0-10949 GCA_022817045.1 Psix sp. ZL-2020
ATTAATAAAAATTGATCAGAATTGTCAGTGATTTAATATATTTATCGCACGACTAACTTTTTTGAAATAAAACAATCTTTATAACCAAATTTTTCTAAATATTAATATTTTATATTTCATCCATATTCTTCAGATACAATTTTCAAATAAATTATGATTCATTTTTTTCTATCTTCATGAAAGTTTGGTAGATAAATTCTGAATTTTTTAAGATCTGATTTTAAGTTAAGTTTCATTTAAATATTTTAGAAATGTTCAAGACTAAATGCAAAACAGAATACTACGAAAAGTGTCTATTGCCACCATCCGAGTGAAGTGCAACAATGCAGCGAAGAATGGCAGATTGGCAACGAAACAACGATAATGAAGTTACAGTTAATTTATAGTTAAGAATTTAATTTTTAAAAATTATTTATTTCATATATTTCATATCTGATATGACGAATTTTTATACAAATAATATATATCTTATACTGAGGATCTTTGCAACTTAATTTATTTGTAAATATATTGTTCATTTCTAGCTCAATGTTGTGTATGCCTGATTTAATGTGTTATGTAATATTTAAGTATCAATTAATTGATTTGAATATAGATAAATAAATAGTTTAAATTAGAAAAATTCAATATTTTTAACATACATTTTTACAATATATATCATACATACATATTTTTACATATAATATACATATATATCTTTACACATAATATATATATACATATCTTTAAATATAATATACATACATATCTATTATACAATAAACTACAGCTTCAAAAACTGTAAAAATATTATCACTTATTTATGACAGAATGTCCAAATTAAATTGTTGCATTATATGATTGGTTTTAGTTATATATTTTATGTCGTCTGTGTAACATTACAATTCTGACAATAGTTTTAATTAAAATGCACAAGTTTTGATATCTTTCGTTTCAGAAATCATTATCTTAATCTATTTTTTTGTTTTTGCAGTTTTTTTATCACTCTCAAGTTTTCTTTTACTAAAACTCACGTAGGTTTCTAATAGTCCACGCTGTTATCCTTTAATAGCTATTGGAGATGGGAACTTAACATTAATATTCGGTTTAATATCAGATTTTACTTATGTCAAGATATTTGGGTTCTCATTAGGAATAGCTACCAGAGCTGATTATCTACACTTTCCGTGTAAAATAATTATTATTATAAAATTTTCTCGTCATAAAGATATGCTTACATTTTAACCTGAATGACTTATAATATGAGCAGTCACATTGTATAATAGTTTTTTTAGGTTTTGTTTCATTAAAATTAATATAGCACCAATTCTTGAGAAGATTACTATCAACAATTGTAATATATTTAGATAATTGTAATTCTTTCTCAATATATTTAAACGCGTGTTTGCATACATTTTACTGTCATTATCGTTCAGCTGATCAGCAATCAATTTCTTAAAAATTTTAGCATTAGCAAAACCTTTCTGTATTTCTTCTGAATGTAGATAAACGAAAAATGCAGTAAAAAATTTACTGAGACTGCTATGTATAGCAACCACTTGTTTTAATTTAGCGTTAGTTGATTCAATATGATTATTCGTATTGTGACAATTCTCATTTAAGTATGTATTTTTCACCATAACTGGGGCATACGTGCATATTACATACGATACTTTTTGCACTGAAGGCCTGAAAAAATTAATTTAATTTAATAATTTTTTCACTGACTTGATTGTTTGTAATTTTTTTTATTAATTTATATCAACCGTTTTTTTTAATTTTTCAATATTTTTTATTATACCAATTTCTTACATTTTTTATAATCTTGTTTTCTTATCTCATTTGAAATGGATCTCGAAATTCGAACAATTATTTAATGTCAGTGAGAAAGACACATTCTTCGACAGTTCAATGACACGTTTTAAAACCTCGACAGCTGCAGATGACGGATTGGGCGCATCATCAACCTCAACAATTTTAGACGACGGACTGTGCGAATTGCGGAACTGAAATTGTGATGTATCCTTGTTGGGATTTTCGATTGTTGTTTCGTAAACCGTAGGTGGTAGGAGAGTTAAGGTGAATCTAAAATTTTGGCAGGTGGTAGAAGAAAACTTGTTGTGTTCGTTGGCGGTGGAGGGTGATTTTCGGTGTTTGATGAAATGGCATAAGTGATATGATTATGAGTGACTTATAATGAATAGAATCTTCAATGTAACCATTTGCCGCCTTATCAGATTCCCATGCACCGAATCGCTTTATTCTCTCGATTATCGCACCGGTGCAAGTATTGATGCCGAGGTACGGCGAAAACAATGCCTGGTGTATTCTTCCATGTATGGGAAATTTAAAAACGTTGCTATTCCTTTCGGCATTCTCTTTCTCTCTTCTTATTTATTGATTTATTATTATTTTATATAATATATGTATATTCGGTTTTTTGGTTTTATTATTTTGTTATTGCATTTATGTTTGTTTGTTTTTGTTATCGTTATTCAAAAGTTCATATACCTGTTTAGTGCATTTTCCGGATTGATAATTTAATAGAAATCGAATTAAGGCAGGATCGTTTGGGCGCTTGTTTTCGTATTTTTTTACTATTTTTTAGTATGGTTCCCCGATCACAAATGATTTGGACTTTTTCGTTTTTGTTATTGGAATTCTAATGAGCAACAAGTCATTGTGATCTTTAATGTCATTAGTTGTGATAATTTCTGTTAATCGTAGAGCTCCGTAAACACCGAAGAGTAGTACGACCTACCCATGAAAAGAATTTTTGTCCATACTAATGTAAATAATTTACAATCAATGTCAGAAACAACATGATTATGTGTCAAAAAAGTGTCTGAAAGGGTCAAATTATTTATGCAAAATTTTTACTTTCGTTGTCAACCAAACTTCATAGTCAGCAGTTGTAAGGAATTTGTTCACCTCTTCATCAGTAAAAATTTTTTATGTTTTTGGTTTGTAACCATCATTTTTACGTTTAATAAATGAAATCAGTGATGAAAATTGGCCGATGTCAATGTTGTGTTCTATTTCGATCAAATTTTTGAGCATGGCAAATAACGCCCATAGCGATGGTGGTTGGTTTTTTTTTCGCGAGGGCAGCAAAGTAAGCCAGGAGAACATTTTTGTCGATCGGTCCTGCAGGACCGATCGAATGCTTTACGACACTCGGATGCCAATACTGGGCCAATATAGCACCGTTCCTTACTATCGGCGGAGAAAAAAAATTTCCACCTGGGATGTTTTCATTTTTCCATTTCATGAATGTCTCGTACACTTCACGATAACGCGCATTTTATTTTATTGGCAATAAGCCTTGGTTTCCTCGTTAGCCAGTTCGTTAATTTTATTCAGCAAAACATTATCGTCAAACTCATCGCATTTTGTAAAAATGAGTTACACAACGCGTCGCGATAAACTGCCGGCTTCTGAGGTTATGCACACTAGCGTGAAATGTCAATTGACAGTTTTCAGTAATTTGTTTTCGGATCGCTTGAAAATAGCTACTTACGCTTCAAGTTACCTGCAGCGTAAGTAACTACTTACAGGCCCGAGGTGCAAAAAGTTTTTTCTATGCACCAAAAGTTCGTACCGTATTGTAAATATTTTTTGATACTCTAAGAATTTCGGATAAAACGTAATGAGAATTTTTAATCGTTGAAGCGGAAAATTAATCAGTTTTGCATACATCAATAAAAAACATGCCATTAAAATCTTCTATAGTAATTAACATTAATGTAAAATTAACATTTTACTTAATTTTCTCATCTCGTCAATAAATAAAATTTCGGGCCACGATTGGAAATTTTTTTGAAAATAAATTGTTTTCATAATATCATCGTCAGTCAGTATTTGATACTCAGATTCTATTGAAAAATCATCCATTAAATAAATAATTTTAATGTTATCTATTAAAATTCAAATATTCAGTTTAATTATCACCTTCTTCTTATAAAATTGTCCGGATCTCATCAAACTCATTTTCATATTATTGACTCTTATTTTTTGCACCAAACTTTTGTTTAATGTTATTGAGATTTTTCAATTGTATATTTTTCCTTTTTTTCAACGTTAATTTGCACAAATTTTTTTTATTACACTTCATAGACATCATATAAGCTGCATTATTTTTAGTCCCATCTAATAAACGTCTGTTTCGCGGGAGAATATATGATAAACTGTCTAAAATATAAAAAATACATAGCGATAAAAAAATAAATAATTAAATATTACTAATTCAACTTAATACTTCAAAAACACTGAGTTTTAAAAATATAGTTGTATGATGTATAAGTTTACTCATATGTTATATTTTAATCCAAAAATTTAATAAAATAATAAAATAAAATAAAATAATATTTTAATAAAAAAATTACTTTTTCAAAATTCAACTATTTACCTCTGCTTCGAATGTACTAAATCACATATATAATGTATATGTGATATTCTTTTATATATAATGATCGTTTGTCGAATCCTTATGAAAGCCCTACAGCCGTTGCTCCAAGATCTACAAATACAATTTTTTTTGTTATGAAATGCAGCAAAAGAAAATGCTAAAAATTAAAATATAGGCTAATATGTGATTTTGTTGACCATTTGATCCTAATGGCGGATCCTGATGGCCTGAGTGCACTGACTGCACTGTCGCTATCAGAAGGCGGCGCATGCTCGGTTTCGGTCCAGGGACGTTCATCATCAGTCTGCTGAACGCGGTGATGATTCTGGAGGCTTTATCAGTCACCCGCTGAATATGAGACCAAAATGTAAGTTTTGTATCCAGCGTGACACCCAAGTACTTGAGGCTGGTAGCAGTCGTCACGGAAGTGATTGGGATTGATTGGGAAGCGAGACGATCATTAGGATGATCATTTCGATCCTCTTCCTGGTGAGCATCAGGATCTCTGTCTTCGCCTCTGCCAGTGTCAGAGAGTGTTCCCTCATCCAGCTGCGAACGCGGCGCATGACCTGGTTAAGCTTCCGTTGGGCCAGATCTGGCGTGCGAGCCACAATTAAGACTGCTACATCGTCAGCATAGCCGACAAGTGTGGTGTTCTGTGGTATGTCTAAGCATAGCAGGTCATCGTATGTAACGTTCCATAAATCTAGGCCAAGTATTGAACCTTGCGCGGCACCAGCGGTTAGTCATTTTCTCCGAAGTCCGTCTTCCGTGTCGAACTGTAGAGTGCGATCTCGGAGATAATCCCCTATCATGCGCATTAAGTAGCTTGGAACCCTGAACCTTGTCCTGAGTGCGTGAAGAGTGTCATACCAACTCATAGAGTTAAAGGCATTCTTCACGTCGAGGGTTACAAGAAGGGTGACCATTCGGGAGCAATGGTTCCTTGTTTGCACTTGCTCTGTTATTTCGATAACCTTGTAAACGGCATTGAGTTTACTATGTCCATTGCGAAAACCGTGTTGCTTATCCAAGAGGTCTCCAGCTGCATGTACATTCGATAAGATTCGCGGCTGTAGGAGTTTTTCGAGGACTTTCCCTGCAGTATAGAGCATACATAGAGAAGCCAGGTTTTCGCTAGTCTTTGTTTTGCCAATCAGCACCAGTTTTGCAGCCTTTCAGTGCGGGCAAAAGGTGCCTGATACCAGACAAGCATTGAACATGGCCAGCAGAAATTGTGAACATGCACTAGCTGCCGTCTTCAGTGCCTCGGCTGGTATTTTGTTTGGGCCCGGTGCTTTGCAGTTTCTGAGGGAGCTAGTCGCTCTCGCTAGTTTCTCTTCAGTAAAAAGAGGGTTATCCGCAGGGTTTACCGCGTCGATTTCATCGGCTCTTTCTGGGTGGTTGGAGAAAAGTTCCGCTACCACTTTCTTCATAGTGTGCGAATCCATTTTATATCCTAGGCCTCACGAGTTCCTGTTGATATCCTTAATAATCGTTTGCCATTTTCTGAATTTGCTCCTTCTAATGGTAGTGCGTGGTACCACCGTTTTGACTAAACCAGATTCACCAACTGCTTTTTTCAAAGCTTCACCGAATGATCTTCTCGTCTTGTCGGTTGTGCCATGTCTAAGCTCCAAGAGTATGGCTCCTTTCCGAGGGATGGCTTGGATGTCCACACCACTTTCTTTGGATCTCACCTTACTACGGATATCTTTCAGGAAATTGTTGTTGTTTTGGTTCTAACGCGGTTCGATTATAACGACGTTGGATCTCACCCTCTTTTTCTTTTCCGTCGTTTTAGCTTTGGCCGTAGTGCTTGCTGTTTTCTCCTGCATGTCCTGTTTCGCCTTTGCCCTACGAGTCTTTGCTTTCCTATCCTGCAGGGCCAAGTTTTCGTCAATGGGCTGCGCATCTCATGAAGCGGGTTTTGCTTTTTCTTTCTTTCATCTTTCCTTTTAGATGTGGACTCTACCAGGGTCCAATCTTCTTTCTTTCGTTTCTCGTCATCTTCTTTGGTGGGGCTTATGGCTGTTCTCTTCTATCTCAGAGGGCCGAAAAGAGATATTTTTACTTGCACATTATGTCTCACTGGGCTTGGTATGACCGGTTTCTTTGTTCGACTCCGGAGGATGGAAGTCATCTCGTCAAGTATTTTGCCTAAAGCAGCGACGTCTTGCTTTATGTCCATGGAGACATTCCATCGAGCGTCCATGGCGCTCGATCTGGCGATCAAGCGCCTTCTCCATGTTTCTAATAACCCCCTGGTCTCTGGTGATCAATATCACCATGTCGGAGGGCCTTGTCAGATTTGCCACCACGTCATTTTCTATCCTATGTTCTTCGTCTCCGAGGAGGGTGGGTTCAAACAGGTGTAAGAACACCTGCTTAACTTCATTGCCTCATCAAAAAATCTTTGCATCGCTGTGAGTTTTGTTACTCCAAAGTACCAAGCCATGTCCGAACGCGGTTACCTCAAGGTGTGGGGGTGATCACGACCGCAGCTACCCCCATGACTACGGCCACTTTTGGCCATGTGAATCAGAATGTTTCAACGGTTCCGACCGTTCACCTGCACCCGTCATAAGCTTCTTGGTGCTCCTCTGGGAGCGGTACGTCGATGCCGGGAGCCACCAAGGTTGGCGCGTGGTGCGGATCATTCAGCGCATCCTTTTCGGGTAGCGTCACCGTACTCGTTACAGAACCTTGTTCCATGGTTTGTTCGAGTTTTTCTTCTTCAGCCTTTGGAAACCCAAACCCTCTGGTCATCAAAATGATCAATTGTTATTGTAGAAAGAAATTTATTTTGATAATATACTGACCTTTAGTGTTGACCTTTTTATTATTATTTAAAACCACTACAAATAATCATTTATCATATCACAATGCACCCACTTTTAAATCGGTTGTATCCAAATTTTTAACGTTTTAACATGATTTACAATAATGTTAAAGGAATCTTCATGAAGTAATTAAAGGTTTTTCAAACTGTCCATAGTTTATAGTTGTATCATAAAAAACAGAATTATAAACTGTTTAGTAAAAATACTAACTAATTTGATAAAACAATCTTTTATCATGAGTATAAAACGAAATTAATTTAAGAATACAGTTAAATTTCTTTAATAATATTGATGAATTGTAATAAAATAATATTTACTTGAAAAAAATCACTGAATTTGATAAAATTATTTTGTGCTTCAAAATATGTTCTATAGTTTATCCTAGCATTGAATTTCTTATAAAATTTGATTAATTGACAAGCTTCAAATAGCAATTAGGAATATTTGAACCATTTCGTCAGATAATGTTGTTTATTTATAACTCTTTCAACGGTCTGTGTTAATATTTAACACATATCAGCCAAGGAAAAAATAGATCAAGATATTTTGTTAATAACTTCATTCCTGAACACAATCACACATATTCCACTGAAGGCAATGTATATATAAATATATATTCATTAATTATTACTTTACATTTTGTATATACTATATATACATATATATAATATAAGGTTTTACTTTTTATTCATAGGGAAATCAAGATTCTGTCATAGAACTTGAATCTATAGCCGAAGATCTTTCAGCCAAATCTTCGAAAAATTCAACTGCACAATTACATTCAGTTGAACAGTTAAAGGTGGCAAATTTAAATGCTTCTTCACCGACATATAAAGAAAGAAATGAAATTTTAGAAACAGGTAAACTTTTTTATATATATAATAAATAACAAAATTTTTTAATCAATCAATAAAAATATTTTTTCTTTTTTAGATTTATCGATGGAATCAGTATATAATGAAATTTCAGCGAAACTTAAATCGTTGATTTTTGAAGACAATAAAGTTGATGAAAAACGTCTCCATATTTTAATCAAACTAGCCAAAGAATGGAGTGAAGAACCAATTTTGAGAGAGTTCAGTTTAGACATGGACGATCCGTTTATGCAGAACATTGTTCAAATGAATGCCACTGATTCGGTTGAATATGCTGGAATATGGGGTAAATTTTTTTATCAATGATTTACTAAATACAATGAACAAATTTTCAGCAGCGACAGGATGCTCAAAGAATCCAAAAGGCAACTAAAAAGCAATTTGTTCATCCAAAATTTTCCAGCAAGAAACATAGCAGTAAAATTAATTACTACACGAGAATCTTTATGAAACACGTTGATTCGTTTTTGTCAGAACCCAATGCTAAGGAAAACATAGATGATACAAATTTTGATAAAAATAATAACGACAAATCCGAGTTACAGAAAAAGCAGGGCGCAGTTTGCATTTTGAAAACTCATTCTAGAGGGAGACCGAAAAAACAGTCAAACATAGGTCAAAGGACTAAGTTTGAAATGCTACATGATAACCAAAGAAAAAAAAACCTCATGTTGAAATGGAGTTTCCTGTCTATTCTGATAAACAATATCATGGAAAAATCTTATTTTATCTGAGGGGAAAACTTGGAAAACACTAAAATCAGTGATTCCTTTTCAAAAGGATTGATAGATATAAAATTATTAAAAGATTGCTTTAAACCGGACGTATACGAAAAGTTTTCTGTGGAAATAAAACATAAACGACAAATAAAAATATTTTTTGTGGAAAATGCGAAGAAAAGTTAAAATCAGTTGCTGTATGTTGCGAACTTTGCCTTTTTTGGATTAATAAATCGTGTGTGTCTAAATTTAATCACAATGATAACTGGTTTTACGAAAAAATTTTATTAAATAAGTGCTTTTTACACATTTAATATGTTAGATAGATGGATTATAAGCATTAATACGCGCAATCAAAAACATACTAATGATGTAAATATATATTCCCCACTTTTCACATTGATTGAAACTCAAATGTATCCCTTATTAAAGTTAGTTCTGTTTCATAAGTTGTACCTACGGTACGTCTAAGTCACGCATTTTCAATATACGAATTATTTAACGAGATTCCATCTGTGCCATTATTTAAATCTCTTCCAGCCACCATAATACAGCAAATATATCAATATATTGGATAAATAATGTTTTATTTTATGTTTTGTTTAATAAATTATAGTTGTCAGTACAGTCATTTGCGTCAAAGATTATTGTGTCAATTGTAATATGACACATAAATAATAGAAACAAGATTTTATTTTAATATATGAATTTAATTTTAAAAATTTTAATGTAGTTTAATTGAATCTTGTAATGTTTAATAATTCAATAATGCATACCATAAGGTTTGCCGTGATTTAAATTAAATTATGTGGAAACAATCATTGATCCAAATAATGATTAATAAATTGAGAGTTCATAAAATCACTTAAATTAAAATCATTTTTAAAAAGTAAATATTAAAATATTGTAAAAATTAAATCCGCATCTTCTAAAAAGATAATTAATCAAATCAATTGAAAAACTAATTTTTAAAATTCTTCATTTCATTTGTATGAAGAATTTTGATTATCTATTTGAACAATCATATATTTTAAATTGATTTAATGAGTTACCGGTTTTAAAAAGTAAAATTAATTTTTAACAAACATTATATTTTTTATCTACCTAATTTATAGTCAGTTTGTATATATTTTCATTAATCCTTTGAAACAAAAAAAAGTACAAAAGAATAAAAAACTAGAATTTCATTAAAACAACTTCCATTGTTTTCAATTCACGCAATAATTTTTCGCGTTTCCTAGTTAATACCATCCGGTTTGTGGTCTCCAGTTTCTCGTTTTTGTCGTTACATTAAACACTCTTCCTTTTATTTTTCAGTCATTTAAATTATTGTTAATTTCACAACTGTTGTAAATTACTAGAAATTACTAAATCATTTTTTAGTGATATCTTCTTTCAAATTAAGGTGATGCTAATTTCTTTATAAAAATATCAGCAACTTTTCTATTGGCGCACTCTTAAAAAAATGTCAAAACCAAGATCTTCTACATTATATTTATTCATTCATTATGTTCATAAAAGCAATAAAAATTAGTATCAAGATGAAACGCGTAAAATATTTAATTAAACTAAAAATCATACATTTTTATTGTATAATAAAATACGGGCAAAGAAGCCAGATAATTTGATGATTCATGATTAATAATATATAAATCTTCCTGATACTACTTCACTAGAAAATTTTCTGCTTGATCTGTTACTGTTACTGCAGTGGTTAAGCTATATATATATATACCTGTCTTCTTTGATATATCTTCGTTCACATATCAACTATCTTTGTTTATTCTATTGCGCAGACGTATCAGGTAATATCAACACGCATACCGCAGTAAAGTTTCAATAACGTCTCACGTGAGAGAAGGAAAACATAACCAAAATATACTAAACTAATTTTTATTAAAAGATTATATATGTATATATATAAATATATATCTTTTAGAACAAATATACAAGAAGAATTTCGTAAATTTTAAAAAGCAATCAAAATGAACGAAAAGTTTTTGTACTTTGCTTACGGTAGCAATTTATTATCCAGTAGAATTCACATTAATAATCCATCTGCAAAAAGGAAAGATATCGGATTTATTAAGGTACACAAAAATCTGTTATACAATTTATTGTAAAG
>JABFQD010005206.1:0-10949 GCA_022817045.1 Psix sp. ZL-2020
AATTAATAATAAAAAAATTAATTTTAAAAACATTCTTCAAAATTGTAGTAAGAATGAAAAACAACGTTTGTTTTCCACATCTCATGTTTACGTAAAACCAAATGCTAATTATCTAAAGCATTTCAATGAAAGAATAAACGTTTTATCTAAAATAATCTGTAGAACAAAGTTGGTATCAATAATGAATATAAATTGAACATACTTCGCAGATAACAAAATTTGTTTGCAAAGTAGAGTACTAATTTCACATGACGAAAAAGTGTAGGCTTAATATAGGCCACTTGAGAGTTTGAAGTAGACGCAAAAGTGTATCATGATGAGTACTTGACATATGCGACCGTCTTATTCAATAACTCAACAGAGCCTTCGCGAAAGATCAAAGAACGTAAGAAACGAAGCGTCAGATCTTACAACGCGATGATGGCGACATTTGCTTGCGTCACCCAATTCAGCCAACTATTCGAGATCACATTCGACTTAGGCAAATATAATTCAGCAGTGCTGTCTCGTATATTCATTATTTTATCAGTCCATTTATTAACGTTAATGTCCACATCTTAATCATTAGAATCATAGTGATGAGCCACGAAATCTACCGGATTTTCATAAAAATATATTAAGATCATTCTTCATGAAACACAAAAACTGTTTTATGGTTCACACAGTTAACTGGAAGAAGCTAAATTAAAACATGCCATTTGTCAAACTACATTTCTTAACTCTGTAATTGTAAACAAGGTCACTGTTCAAAAATGTTATTCATTCTTCGAGACTGAGCACCCATGTTGATACTAAGGATAAACCTTGTTAGCGTTATATTTTACGACGCATTTTCCACCTTAGCAAACTGTTAGCGTATTGAGTTTATCTTTAATCAATATTATCATATGTCCTCAACCCAGCGTAACTAATCGTCTTAATCACGACGTTATCCATTAAGATCTGCCATCTGCGTTAAATCAAAGTGGAAAAAATGAATATCTAGCGATGTTCCATGAGCACATTTATGTACAGCGAACTGTATTCGTGGGTTGGCGAAAGTTTCATCAAGTGGGTTCATCGGGGCCAGAAGACTCATGAATGTGTCTGATCTGAAGAAGTATTGCGTCCGGTGCAACGTGTTAAGAGATGCAGCAAAGGAAAGACGATAAAAACACGTTTCATCTAGACGTCCTCTACCCGGTTTACCACTGCTCCTCATCTCTATTTGCATCTTTCTCTATCTCATGTAATTCGCCTTTTGGCGGATTCTTTTCCTTCCGTCGCTCCACCTCTCTTTCTCGCGGACGAATTCGTGGCTCGCATATTTGCTATCTCTGTCCTTTTAGCGGTCACATATGTACGTACATGGCATCGGCCATGAGCAACCGTATAAGCTTTGCAACCCCGCAGCGTGCTCTCTCGCTGATTAATATCCAGATCTACTACAAGATATCCTTCTTGTTTGGATGAAGCAATTCCAGCCGGTTTTTCTTGAGATATCTCGCACACTGGTAAAATATCGTGGTTTACGTAGGCCGAATCGCGGTCTACCTTAAGGCAGCATGCCCGTTATTTTTTTCAAACCGACCAACTTGCCAAGATTTAACTTAGTCATCGTTTATATGAGACTTTGCAAAATACCAGCAAAATGTTTAAACTATTCTGCCAATCCACACTTGATCTAACAATAAAAATTGTCACATCGTGAATAAGATACAAAATTAGTTTTAAAGGATTTAAAAATATTTAATGTAGAATTCAATTTAATGTTTTTGAACTAAAAATATACTAAAAATTGTGATATAAAAATATCAAAATATATTTAATTATTTCTAAACCATAAAAAATTAAAAAAAAACATACAGGACTAATACAGTTTAATCATAAAGTATTAAAATATTAACTGTTCTTTTTATTTTCAACTCATGAGTTTAGTATAAGCATATAACAAGAATAAAAAAATCATATGAAAAATATCACAGTATATTTTTAGTATAATCATTTCAATTTGCGTGATTCTAATATACATTGAAAAAATAAATACAATCCAAAGAATCTTGTAAAAGTAATAATATAAAATTATTTATAAAATACATCATATGCAACAGTTGATACGGCGAACACAATTATCGACAGTTTTTTGGTCTATTATTTTATGCTTTGATTAATACATAATAATTATTAGTTTTACATTACTGAACAAAAACTACCATTTCATATTCTCAAATATATACAGAGGCAAAATTGTTGGAGAAAACTAAATACAAAAAATTAAAAAAATTGCAAAAAGGCGATATAACTAAAGTTATGACACATGTATTGTCATAACTTGACATTATTGTATATTAATTTATATTATTTTTTACCTTTCATTCAATTTAATTCTATTTTTTAAAAAATATAAGCACAGTAATAATAGTAATAAAATATAATAGTAATGAAAAAACAGTTGAATATCATAATTGAAATAAATTATCTTATTTATTTCTTGTTTTAATGATAAAGCAAAAATTTTCAAATTGCTTTTATTACAGCTGAAAATAAAAAACTAAATGAGTGATGTAACGTTAAAAATATTCATTTTTAAGATTTTGACCAAATAGATATACATAGTTTTGTTGATAAAATTTTTATATCGCAACGTATTGCATTGAATTGAAACATTTTGCAATTGACAATGAAATGAAAACTCAAGTATTTGTTATGAAAGCTAGTTTAATTTAGTGATTTCAGTGACTGTTTATTACAAATGCTTTATATAAAATAATAAAATTAACTCAAGAAATTAAGGTTAATAATATTTTTGTGGAATCACTTCAGGTGTCTGAAAAATATTTAAAACTTATGCGTTAAATGTAGTGGTTTCAACTATAACAATCAAATCAAGGGAATCGGTATTGTCAATCACCTGAACCTGATTGAAACTCATTCAGTATAAAAAAGGTGAATTAATTTACAATTCATTTAAATTTTAATTATATTACATGACGTAAATGATTGTCTTAGCAAGCTGTTTTTATAACGAAAAACTTTATTCTTTATAAAAGAGAAAAATAAAAATAAAAACACTTTATTAGAATCCACAAACGTGTGAATAGAACTTCAATAACTGAGCGAATTTGTACGATTTCTACATTACAAAACATCACACGTGCTCGGTTATGAGCTGGTCGTCGCCTATAGTATTGCTCGCCGTCAAAGAAAAACTAGTTTTACCATAAATATCTATTTTCCTCTGTCTTTACTTTCATCAGTAGATTCTTGGGCTTAAAAAAGTTTTTCTGGCGATAATTCTGAACCTCGCAATTGGAAACAGTAAGATAAAAAACAAACATGGTGTGAAAGTATAAATCGATATCACGCTATCTAAAAACTTTCATGTCTTAAGATGGTCTGAAAGTAATCTTTCCTTTAAAAAGAAGAAAGGAATTAGAACAAAAGTGGGTAGAAGTACAATAATCAACTTATAGCATTTTTCTGCGCTATTAGTCTTAATATAAAATTAAAAATTGTCACTTATTTTGAGGTAAGATATTGGTAAAAACTTTAGGACGTGTCATTTTTTTAGCATGTACTCTTATCTTAAGGGAGAAGGCATTTAGATAGTAAATTTCCTTATGAATACATTTTTCATTAAATAATTACAATTATTTCTTTTATTAAATTTTGCACAAACATTTGTCAATAACCAATGGATTTTGAACAATTAGCATATTCATCAATAAATCGATGAGGATACCATATGTAAAAACTAAACACGTCTGGATGACACAACAATAATCATATTCCACAGTAAATACTTGTATAATTGATTCCATAATTTCAACGGCATATGGAAAGAACATTACAATTAATTAATATTGTTAGCGATTAATCATTCGATAATTATACTACTGAATTCATGTATTTCCAGATCATAATAATTAATGATAATTAAATAAAGCCATTATTTTAATTGTTTATTGTTGTCTTAACATTGTTGTTTGTTTAGAACATCATTTTTTACACGTTCCAACAACAGCGAGTCCTTCTACGTCCTCATTAATCGTTGGCGAACAATCTAAAATCTAGAATCCTTTTAAAAGTAACATCAAAACTCCATTAATACCGACTCTCTTCTCATAACATCATTAAGAAAAAAAATTTTATCTTCCCTACCCACGTAGTAATTCCTAAATTTTTGCTTTAGAAACAAATGACCTGAAAATTTGCATTATATCACATTGAAGTTTTGAAATCACAAATATAATCTACACAATGTTTACGTATATTCAATTTAAAAAAAATATATAATTAATTATTGATTGTATAATACTTTTAATTAATAGTTTATAGTACTTGACAATACATTTTATTTAGTTGACTGTATAAATCATTAATTAGTATTACACATATATATGTATAATACTGTATAATATAATAACAACTTCATTTTATAGGTTATAACTATATGGTTGCATTAATGAGCATAGATTTATTATATTTAATTATGAACTGATAAATTGTAGCTTAATATATATTTGTAATTTATGGCCCTAATGTGAATTATACTCTTAATCTAATATTTCAATATGGCATTAGTGGGATAATATATAAAAAAACACATTTTTTCATTCAAATTTAAATTTAACTTATTTTTAGAAAGTAAAAATGTCTATTGATTGATTGATAAAAGGCCGAATTGCATAGATGCAGTGAGTACCTGAAGATGTGAAACTCAGTCGACTGATGCGTTGACTCACGTGGTGCATATTTAGCAAAGATGGCTGCGGCCTTGGGCGTGGCCGTGCAAAAGTTTGTAAGCTAAATTTAATTCAAATGTTTATAACGAAGTCAAAATTGAAAACTTGCTTTGAGACACTCGCGAAATATTTGTTACACTCTATAAGTTGCGGATTTCCGGTCAAAACGTCATCAAGCGAGATGCGACCGAAGCGTCGCTGCTGCGCGGCGGCCATCTTGGCTACTTTAGTCCCTACCATTGCACCAGACGGTCCATTAGCCAGCCTCTCCAATTCTGTTTCCCTTCTTCGGACGGATTCGGTATTGTTTGATACGTGGGACTTCCCACGTTTTCGTCCTTTGCGTTTATTACAATCAGCTCATAAGTAAGAAGAAGATAAACAATGCTCTGACTATGTAAACATATTTATTCTAAATGCAAAAACATGAAATCATCTGCAAATGCAAACCATTTACAATTTCAGCACCTTTTATTCATAGCGGTTTCTCCGAAAGAGTTTCATATTTTGATTTGTTCTTCAAAGGAACCGAAAGTGCGTCTTTGAAACATTATGGACTTTTTCATGATTTGAATTCAATGGCTATTGTCGAGAACTCTTGTATTTCATGCTATTCAAAAAATATGCTTTCGTGTTCAATCATTGATCGGTTCTCTTACAGAACGAATAATGCTCGATGTTCGATGCGACGATATTCGACGCTTATAGTAGAAAGTTCTGAAACTTGAATAAATAATTTAATTGCACAAATTCGCGAAATTAAATAAAACAAAAAATAAATTTAAAACAACAGGAAATTTAATATGAATGATTTTATTTTTAACTATTATTATTATCATATTAAATAAAATCCTTAAAACACTTTTATATTTCAAAATGAATTTGAATATGATATTAAAAACGATTACAATAACGAATAGAAAACAGTAATGTCTTTCATATTAATTACTTACGAAATTAATATAAATATTGATACTTTCAATCATGTATTTAAACTAATTAGAAGTCGACTTAAAGTATGAGTAACGAAAAAATCTATTTTAGATTGAATTCAATGTAAAATTTATGATTTTTACGATGCTAAAGTTGGAACGTAAAATTTATATATCAAATTAGAGTAGGATTTACATTAACGATAATTTTATAACTTTAATATTACAACATTCTAAGTATATCTTTGAATCTAATATATACTCAAATGTAGGAACATTTGTATAATAATTTGTACATCTTTTACGATAATGAATGTAAACATTTATACTTATATTATGAATACATCCTTATAAATTTCTTAAAAATGATTATAGCGCGTTGGATTTCTTATAAATTAAACCCTCATGTATAAATCACCATGTTTCAAAAATGTGTTATATTTAGAGCAAGGATTGTGCTTGGACACACTGCATAAATATACCCTTAATCACACGTAATATATGGTTTCAAAAATGTAACATCTCTAAACATATTCATTATCAGGAATTAAATTTGATTTAAAGATGGCACCATATTTGATTGAATTGAATCTTTAATTTAAATTGTGAATGATCTAATGAAAGCTCTGGATAAATAAGCTCATAGCTTGAATAAATTATGTGTCATCTTGAGATGAGAACTACTAAGTATAAGTTATGCAGATTTATTAAGTGTTACAATTTGTATTTGTTCGAGAAATTATAATTAATTTTAAATCCAAAAACTCTGATCAGTTTTTGCAATTTATCCGACCCTTTTCATTGAATGATCTTGATGCCAATAGAATTATATAGTCTAAAAGAAAGCAATGTCGAGCTTGTTTGTGCTCTATCGAAGATTTATACTATTTTTATCGCAAGGAAGTAAACTAATGCCAGAAATAAATAGTTTCTTCCTGACACAAAAAATATATTTATGTGAAGGTATCAATTATAAGCTAACGTTACACATTTACATTAGAAGTGTTTAAAGAAAACTAAATAATCTATTCTTTTGATTTCCTTGATCTTTTGAAGGTCATGCCTAAGCTTCTTCTATTGACATTATAGATTTATGTAAATCTAATAAAGATGAAGATGTAAATGAAGTGTAAAGCGATTACAATTCCAATATTCAATTGATCAATCGAATAATATTATTATTCATGTTTTGGAGTAAAAAATTGATTGTTTGGATGAATTATCTAAAATTAACGTTTTGTTTCCTCTGATATAAAATTTAGTTCTCTATATAAAATAAGTCTAATTTATTATGAAATGTTTTCAATTTCTCTTCTTAGAAGATAGATGGACATCGAATATGACTACTCAACCTGTTCGTACTTGACTACAGTTAGCCTTTTATCGCAAATGATTAAGACTTCATCCAAATTCTTATTATATGTGAATGAGAAACGGAGAAGTATAAAATATACTTTTAAACAATTTAAAATAATTTATATTAATAATTAATATCATAAAATATAAATAAAATATGAATTACAATTTTTTTCTGCAGAAAATTCTTTTTATAAATTGACATAAAAATAAAAATAAGTAATATTTGAAGAATTCAAGCCCAAACCAAGCTGCCTGATAGCAGCCCCAAATTATGCTGGTATCAGTTCCTTTCGTAGAAACCTATTTATCACATGACATTTTCAGCTTTAATTTTGTCCTTGTTAGACATGGCCATGTATAGGAAATAAATTCTTTCAACTTATTCCAATCCATTTTACTCAAAATAAAGCTACAAGTCATTGAGATAATAAATTCAAGTTTTAGATAAAGCCAGTAATAAATTGTACAAAGCCAATATATTTTCATAAATTTGTTCATTATTCTTGTATGTAGTTTAGTTTTTGTAATCAACCCGTAGATAGGACCAATCCAGATTAAAAAGTTGAAAACACGTTGAAATTATGACTATTTACTAACATTATTATTACTCTTTTTAGCTATCCAAACTTTCGCCTGATGTGATAATTAGGCTAAGAATGCCCACGATAACATTGCTTTCTGATGCGAATTCAAAAAGTCATAAATTAAATGGTAATTTTGGAATATTCATTAAACTAAAATATCATGAACTCGCATGCTCAATGACAAGAAAAAGGTAAGAATCAAAGCAATAACATTGCAGTAAGTTGAAATGTCATAGTAGATATTCAAAACCTTAATCAGTATATGAATAAGAGAATGTATAATCAACACAAGTTTTTATGATTAAAACGTTTTTTATGTGACATAAGTATACTGTTTTAAATGAATTATAAAATTTGAGTTTGAAAATCCGTGTCGGTTGAACATCGTATAAATTATTTTTATGTTCTCTGGAGTACTAAAATGAAACAGTATCGATATAAATGTCATTTTAACGATAACTTTTCATGCTAATATGCGAAAAACATCATCAAATGTCATAAAGATTCATTTTTATAGTTTATTTGAATAAAAGTTAAGCACGTTTTGATTGCACAAATTACATGCATGATTATTTTGAATAATAGAATACCATGATAAAATATATTTATGAAGTAATTTAACTTATCTTTCATCTTAGTTAATTTATATTAAACATTTATTTATTATATATTTTTTATGTTGCTTTTCTGAACACTTTATTACACTTTCCACAAATTTAGTTTCTAGTTTTTTTTATCAAAATCCATATTCTGTTACATCAGAAATAAGATCTTTCTACTAATAACAGAATATGAAACGTATAATTATAATTTTGATATGATTTATTTTTTTTTTTGTAATAGACTTCATGTATTACTGTAAGAAAATAACTAATTTTTTTTTTATTAACATCTTCTTAAAAATAGTAATTGATATATAATTCATTAATTGTTTTTGAATGTGTAATAGTGTATTTTACAACTATAATAAAATATTATATTAATTTAAAATGAATAATACAAAACTTCTAGAAAACAATGTTGAAGTTTTAATTTCAGAACTATTTGATTTGATCTTCTATTCTCAACTTCAGCTTATAACATTTTATATCTAATTTGAAATATAATTTTTATTCAGTTGAAAACAATTGTTCATGAATTATAATAGCCGCATCAATCAAACTGAAATTAAAATTAAGATAAATGATTTTCTGCAAAACCAATAACAATAAATTATTTTTGTTTATGTATTTTTTTAAGCTCAATTAAATGTGGTAATACATTTTATAGAACGAAAACAATTTTTTTCGTGTGAAACAAAATAAAACGAAAATAAAATTGCACTGCAGTGGTTCATTAACTCGAAAGCTTCAACAAAAAAAGGGAAAACGATAAAACAGGAAGAAAAAAAAAGAAAAATTGCATTATACATGAGTACACTGAATCTTGTTATTTGGACGCAAATTCGCTCGTTGAAAGTTTATGGAACGTTAACCAGCATTACAAAACCAACGAATCGAGGTCCACTCTATGTTGCCCGGAGCCAAAGATGAACCTATACTTTCGATATAACTGCGATTGAATTTGTCGGCAGATCAGAAGAAGAGAGATCCGCACGCCGCGGAATCCGAGATACGAAGCGTCGCACGAAAAAAGAATTTTCGTGCGCCGAACTTTCAGCATTGGATCGTGCGAAATTTCTTCGGCAAGAACTTTGTTCCGTCCCCCATCGTGCCCCACTTTTTTTCTTCAACCCCCTCCAACCAAAATGACGCCCAATCGGGTCGAAAGTGGCGCCGTTGAGACGCTGAAATAATGCGCGGATGTCGCGCGTCGCGACGCTTGTCATCGCGTGTCAAGTGCACTCGACGAGTCTTATAAAAATATCGCATGACGCGTGTTTTAAAATTTATCTAACTTATGGTGCTAAATATGAAAGACACGCGTTCTAACATAGTGTGTAAATGCGTGCCTCAAAAGTCAGCTTAGTGAGACGCGCGCAGTGGGGAAGCCGGCCATCTTGGATTCACCGGTGCGCGCATGCGTAGTCGCTCAAGCTCCCTTTGACACGTGCCGACGCTGCGGCCTATTCATGAACCATATCTGAATGCTGATGGCCGAATTTGAACGCTACTGAACTCTAACTTTTACGATTGTTTTTATCGTCCGACTGCCTGATTTCAACTCGAATAAGGATGGGGTTTTTTAACGTAATGCTCGACCGAAAATGCACTTGCGTTTTCTCTCAGAAACTTGTCAGAATGGCCAAGCAGAATAACTTTAATTACATTGTGACATTGGAATTACTTCTACAGATTTATTGTTCATTTTGTTGGATTAGTTTTGTTCAACTGTATAAAATGACCGAATATATTTCTACATTACATATTACTGAAAGTAAACCTGTTAATGTTAACCATTATACCCCATATATATATTTAATTAAAAATATTTATTATATAATCCTTTTTAATAACAGCGATAATTTAATATAATAAGAAAATGTCTATTATATTTAAAAACTGCATGCATCTGGCTCAATTTTGCCTTAAAAAGTGTGTGCGTATTTATATTACTAAGTCAATGATTAATGGTGTTTTAATAATTTCAAAGTAGGATTAATTTCAAACACGTTATTCAAACAATATGAAATACAATTTTAAAGCAACATTTTATAATACAGCGGTTGATATTGGTAAATTGTTACATTTAATAATAGTGTCCCTTTTCTTATTCTTAAATTCAATGCATTTTTCTTAAGTATATCGTTTTCTAAATTTTTATTTCTGATTTAAAAAAAAATAAATTTACGTTTTCAATTAAGAAACATTTTATAAAATAGTGAAAAAAATCTAAAATTTTAGAATATACCTTAATATATGTATATCACTACGATATAATTGTATAAAATTCAATTAATTGATCATAATACAATTTACAACTGGAAGAGAGAGTGTTAACAGTACATAATCATGTTCGGAATATGCGCAAATATTTCTTCATAAAAATAAATTGAATATTTTTCTAAAAATATTCTTATTGTTTAATCTTGAGAAAGCCGAAATTTTGAAAACGGATTGAATATTAATTAATGAGAAAAAATATTAATACTTGAAAATGGTTTCAAGAACTGAAATTAGCTTACACTAATACATTTTTACTCCGTATGCATATCTTATTATCAATTTAATATCTAGAAATAAAATATTATATATAAGACTTAATGTTTCTGTTTATTTAAATTCATTCATTTAAATAATTGAAGTTTAAATTTATTAAAGAATGTTTATCAATGTTAATCAAAGTCGAAGGATTTATTTAAAGTTCAAACCAAAGTTCAAACCATCATTTTCACTTAATATTTAGAGCAC
>JABFQD010005207.1:0-10948 GCA_022817045.1 Psix sp. ZL-2020
AAACCTTAAACTGTTACAGTTTATTGGTAAAAAACGACAGCGGTGGACATTTAGATGACACCTTGTAATCTTTATTGAGGAATTAGTCGACGTATAGACCGTGTTAAGCCAGACACTGTCGTTACTTGAGATGTTGGAAGCCGCAGGTGGTCGAATAGTAGCCTAACCATTCACATACTGCGGGTAGTCAGGTCGTTGGGTTCTTGGAAGGGTCATGAGGTCAGAATACGTGAAGCCTGCAACAGAGTGCCGTACAAGACTTCAGATTAAAACGTCACCGTGTTCACGTTTAACACGGAATACACTTTACCTTTATTAGACACCCGTAATCATCGTCGTTATCTTCCCACTTCTGTAATGCCTGCTTACTCCCAACTTTTTTTCAAGTCATGATTGTAAATTTACAGCAGGTAAAACAACAGATGCAGATATTCATCTAGAAACATGTTTGAGGCACATATTAAAATATGAATTATAATCTCCTCATTATAATGATTTCAATAATGTTAATTATGATAATGTTCATTTTAAATTTGCGAAAAAACTTTGCTTTAATAGAAGCATAAACCTCTATGTCAATAAAAGATTTGATATAGAATTCATACAATGGATTACTTTTTGCTACTAAATAAGATATCTTTTTCATGTATCTGTCATCTACAGGTTGAATAAGTGGTTATAATTACGTATTCGAGTCGTTTAGTTATCCTTTAAAAAGCACATTATATACACTTTAGAACAGGTATCTTCCGCTATTTCCATACAGCATAACCCCTGGCGTATAATTCAGTCTATTGAATATGAAAAAGGTCTCACGAGGAGCACCTGTAAACATTTGACTGAGGGTCATGCAAATACCTGCCTTGCTGCATAAAAAGGGGCCACGCGCGTGAATAAAAAAGGGTTGACGGTATTCAGATTAGGGTTTTCACCCTATGGTATTAGACGAATCTCGTCTCACTTGACTTTGCTATACTGCGTCTCTAAAGCGACAAGTGCATCGACCGCAAAGAGGTAAAACATTAAGCCGTTCAAAAGGTGTTATCGAGATAATGATATTCTAACTTTTATGCACACCAAAAATTGCAATTCATTTATACAAGAATGCCTTGAAATGAAATATAACCAGATATATTGATAAATTTGCATTACTTCTATAGGTGTAATATTCTAAAAATATGTCACTTGTGTCATGGATTCTTTGAAACTGATAATAGGAAATGATTCACCTCGATATCTGTCAAAGGTGCATTGAAGTTTACAATTTATATATTTATGCTGCTGTAACTTGCTATAAGTAAGTATGATTCTTTGAAGAATTTAAAAAGCATTGAAAACGACTAAAAGATTAGTTTTGATGCATGAGAGTGTTAGTTGCAGAACAGGGTTATCTTCATCAAAGAAGACAAACGCATTCTGAGCGTTTGAGCTTGTTTCTTGAATTTCCACGACGCCGACGTGGGTACGTTGGTGGGGCCGTCATTAAAATCAATACGTAGTCCGCTTTACCCTCTCTCCTGGTATGCCACCCCTACGTCAAGGGGTGGCAGGAGCGGAGGCATCCCTCTTCGGTCTCTTCGGACATATCCGCGTGGGAGCCTGGGGGTCGGAGGCCCGGCGTCTCGGCTGAACAAGGACAACGCGAGAAAAAGCGACGTGATAACAGGAAGAAGAATAGCTAGAAAAGGAAAAGAAAAAGGGTGAGGGAGAAGGAGAGCGACATAGGAAGTTAGGCATTCTGTGCACGCGAACGCGAGTGGGGGATGCAAGTTTCTTCTATGACCAATAAGAGCCACTTTAAAACACCTTTTAGACGCGGTACTGCGCATGCCAGATTCGCAGATCTTGAATGCTTTTGTTGGTGGGATAGCTTCGCTATATGGAAATATGATAGCGCGATAAGAACGCAGAAAAAGCAGGGCTGGAAAAGAGTATCGTGTCATGTTAAGCGCCGCGACAGCCGAGGGTGGGCGCTCGCACCATCGACCAATAAGAATTGGTTTAAAGTCTTTTTTTTATTACACCATTGCGCATGACGAATTCAAATGTTTTATGGCCACAGTACTGCTGTATTAAAATGTATTATATGTGTATGGCGCACAATATATGTATGTTACTGAATTGATCTTGGTCATGTACTAAGAAGAAACGAGAATTTTATTTCTCTTTATTTGCATATATCTATGCACCAAATGAATCTATATGCTTATGATAACAGCTCTGACTCATTCGCAATCTCTCCTAAATATTTATAATTCTCAAATTGCAAAAATGATATAAAAAATTATTTTTAGAATTTTTTTGCATACAATTGTATTTGGATGATCCTGAATTGCTACTTGATCTATTGAGATAAATTATAACCTCAGTGTAAGAATCTGTCTATTATACGTTGTCACAAATCTGATGAGCAAATTATTATAACGCTGAAGGTCCATGCTCATGAATGATTAATTAAGTAAAATGTGCGTAGCGTAGGTTGCGGGCCAATAAGAGCGTATGGCGCTCAACGGACGAGCCAATGATTGGCTGTTGTTGCATTATCGGCTCTATGCAAATTGGCGCTCGCTCGCCGATTCTTGCAGATTGCACAAGGCGAAGGCGCGCTCGCGATTCGCGATACCAAAGGCGTGGTCGTGAGGTGTCGCGGACCGGTGGGATTGGCGCCAGAGCTCCCCACCGGCGTGGCCGGCACCCCACTCGAACGACGGCCAAGCGGTCGGCGGACCTTCTCCTGATATTCATTTTTTTTCTCTTTCGTCTTTCTTCTTTCTCTTCGTCGAACGTCCGCGCGACTCCCCCACCTCGTGGCCAGACGAGCGAACGGACCATCACAGGCGTCCGTGTGCCGGCAGCTTAAGAGTCTAGTGTAGCTGCACACATGCACGCGACAACATCGAGCCGAATCCGCCGCGCTTTCGCGCTCGCTTCTTCCTCCTTTTCTTCTTCCTTCCGATAACTTGGCGCGAGACTCCAACGCGTTTCGTCAACGACAGCTTCTGTCACGCGGACTCACGTTCGCCAGTGCTACCGGAGAACGTCGCGAGTTCGTCTGATAGTGACAGTTTGACAATGAGTGTCAATGGATTAGAATCGCACAGCAGATACTAGTCGGTGTCGGTGACATTTGTGTTGCTCCAGATGGTGGCTACGAGTGCATCGGAGCTACGTGTTTAGCCCTTATAGAGACCTATAGACCGAATGACAGTTCTCACGTGGTCTGGAAACCAGTCATGCGTTGGCACTGTCCCGGGCTCGATCTCGGTGCGGTTCGTGTCGCGCAGCTAACAGTCAGTGTTTTATGACGTGAGTGACAGTTGTGCTCGAAGTAAACAAAGTATATGTAGGATCGAGTGAAGTTCACTTACTAGGATACCTAGCTGATACCCAAACACTTCTTATCAGCTACCTGAGCCAACTATTTGTGGTCACACCTGACCGTCAACCTCGAACGTGGTTCCGCAAAGAACGACCACGTTGGATCTCGCGGCGTTGTCAGCTTTCGGGGGCATTGCGAGTCCCAGGGTCGCGGTGGCGGGCACCGGGGTCCTCGCGTTGATACCCGAGAAAGGGTTATCAGCAAGCGTTCCCAGCGTCCAGGCAAAAGCCAAATCCGCAGGGCTGGCGGGACTTGACAGCGAGGCGGTACGCCGCTGGGTTGTGGAAGCCGCGCGAACTGTCCGGCAAATTCCGCCCCCAGTGATCGTGCCCCAACAACAAGTTCGACTCCAGCAACAACAGCTCCTACGGCCGCGCCAGGACGCTAGTCCGCCCAGCGTTGGACCGTCGACCTTCGACTTGTCTGCGTCCATGACGCAGACCCCTAGCATGCACTTATTGGAGAACAACAACTTGCAGAATCAACAATCCCAACCCCATACCAAGAAAAAGCAAAACAGCCCAACCAACAACAACACCATTGAAGCCTGGCGGTCAGTTCAGGGCGGCCACCAGTGGTGGAGCTCCTCTGGGCATCAGGACCAAGCCGGAACAATCAGCCATTCGACTGCTTCTCAGGCCCAGACCGCGATATGTCAAGTGCCTAGGCACCAGCCCCAACTTACTCAGGCCGAAATTGATCAGCCCCTTGATTTCTCAGTCGGATCACTTCAACAACAGAGGCTTCACGTAAAAAACATGCAGGACAAATTACACAGACCTCACGACAACAACAATGGTACCGGAAGTGGCCAGAAAATTGCTAGAACCAATAGTAGACGCAGCTATAGCCCCAGCGACGCAAGTTCTAGCGCCAGCGAAGATGAAGGCGTCTCCACTGGAGGAAGTCCAACAGGACCCTTAAGAGGAACAGAAAATGGTGAGTCTGTTGTTATTAACCTGAACTCAGCTTACACCAAATCCAAATAACAAAAAATGCTATTTTTCTCTGTTCAATACATTATATAAACTGCATGTTTAACGACATTTTATTTTTCAACGTTGAAACATTGGAGGTATTATTTCCTTGTCACCCTGTTTTTTTCTCTGTAAAGCGCGCAAAAGATTGTTTTTGAAATTAGTGTTCATGATAGACTTATTCAAACTATTTTCCAATTAAAATTCTTTCTGCTTAGTGGAAAGTTCCTTATTCGAACTGCGACAGAAAAACTATTCGTTTATTATAAGTATTGTCATTTAACGATAACGTTAAGTTAAACTTGTTTGTTTCTTATTAAAAGATAATTTCTTTCTTTAACATCTCCTGTAGTAAAGCAGAAATTAAAATTAAACTGACCTAAGCTTCAACGAACAAATTGATTTTCATCTTTTTACGAAGATGACTAAAATAATAGTATTCAGCATTGTGTATATATTTCAATATATAATAACTACAAATCAGTCAACTTACACGAAAATACGCAACGTTTGTTACGTTACTATTAAATTGCTGTTATTATACATACATTCTAAAACCAAGCCATTCATCATAATTACAAAGTCTAAGTCGATGCGTAATTACTCGTGCTAATCAATAGCTATACGGTTATCGATTAGCAACAATTGCAATCATCAGCTCATCATTAATTATTCACAATTGTTCAATTAATTTGAAAATTAATCGACTACTATGGAGATTACTTAATGAAAATCGGGCCACGCGTTATCGAAACTCCTATATTATTAAAAAAGAAATTAGATAAGCAATCGTTAATTGACTAGTCAAATCAGTTTCAACGTCACAAAACATCTGTGTTGACATTCGTAGCGCATGATTTTGACTGATATTTGAGTATCTACAAAATCCATAAAGTTATCTCCTGCTCTCAATTGTAACGATAAATATTTTAATTTTCCCAATAAGCTACGTTATCTGCTCGCCAGCTGGCGCTGTCTAATCGAAATCACGTCAAAATCAGTCGCTTTGTTCCCAAAAGCGTGACCGCATTAGGCTGCCGAAATTCTCAGCGATCGACGTTATAAATTAATGGATTCCTGCAATTTCCATTCGGCTTTATTTCGCGGCTTATTGTAAACAGGATGTTTGGCTGCGCGCGGCAATCGGGGTCCTGTCAGCTGTCACTTTGGCATTCCCCCTGCGATACAACACCCACGCGTCGTCCCTACGACCTATTCTATTGACAATGCATTGTTGGTCTCTGCATTGTTACTACCCCTGATAGTAAATCCAGTTACCTGGAATGTTTCGGTTTTGCATGCAACGCTCTTTTTATTAGACCAAATCAGCTTGATTAATTCGACTTATATCTTCACAAATGCTTTATCATAAAATAAATAAAGACTTACTGATACATTTTATAGAAATTATTGTTCATTTATACTATCTAGTTTCTTTATGTTGTTCTTTTCATCTCATACACTTACTCTTTTGAACTCTTATATGAATAATCTCTTTTGTGTTCCATAAATATATTAAAGTTTTTTTGTTATATTAAAGTTTTGAAATGGATCCTCGTAACTATCAACCAATATTTAGTCTCAAGACTGAGTGAAACATTCATTGCCAATATGGAAATCATGCAACACAGGACATTAATAATTATTGTAAGTTGTAATACACGATTAACGAGAACTTAATGATTCTTGGTTACAGTTAATGCTTTCAGAAAAATTAATATTAATTGAACTAGACACCCGCGACTCGTTTTATCAATCAACTTCCCACCTGAGGCATATATTTTCAATTTTCGACTTGCTAGACTTAGCTGGAGTTAAATGATTTCACGCTCCAATGCGACACGTACGTGGCGCGAAGGTTTACGACAGTTCGCTGTGGACGTTCATCCTACCGCGAAATTCTCACGAGCGATCATCGCAAAACATATTTTAACACCTTTTAACAAAATGCTAAAAATCATAGGGCGAAATAAAACATTTCCAATTTTTATATTAAATTGTTATCATTTACATTATATATATTAATACCTTTGAAAATATAATTACTTTTTCCAGAAAAAAAACATTATAAAACAAATCTATAATTGGCATATTTAACATAATTATAATCTATACACATTGATTGATGGTATTAGAAGTTTGACGAATTAACATTAGTAATAAAGAATTGAATTTACTTAATCAATATTGGCACCGATAAAATGATGCAATTTATCTATTTATTTTATAAAATACGCAAAAACAGTTTTTCCTCATTAATTTACGGCGGAAATACTCCAAAAGGTCTGTTTACTACGTTTGATTCGAATTATCTAATGATTATTATGTTATCGTATTATTAGTTTTAAATAATAATAATCAGTGGATTCCTGATAATAAAAATTCAAACGACGATTCCTGATGGTAGGTTGAAGATAATACATCTGATCTTATTCACTTTTTATATTTTGATAGTTTTTCGTCATGATGTTTCATGCTAAACAGAAACTATGCATCTCATATAATGTATGTACTATCGGAATAACCTTATCAACGATGCATAATCCTATCACCTGATAAGATCGCAGGAAGCAGTGAGTGATGTGATGCATTTTGAGTATGTTTTATTACAAAAGGTGTGATAAATTGTATTATTACACAATTTTCATAATCGACACGAAAATGTCACCTTATGTTTGATTCATCAGTAAATATATATCAATAAGTGACTAAGATAAATTCGTAGAGCATATTTCCTCGGAAAATCGGAAATGCGTCATTTCAAATTATAATCTTCCTTGAGAATTCTCAACATATCTGCTAGTTATATTTTAATCAAAATGCCTTCTATATGAATCAAATCGCGATATAATATTTATGTTCAATACCTTCAAATCAAATTAAAAAACGTTATTTTACAATGAAGAACAGTTAATTTGACTATAGCTCAAGTTCCTTCAAACTTGTGTACTTTTTGTTTCGCAATAAAGTTTAATCGAATCGGTGCATAATAACGATGTTTTATCTTAACGGGGAGTACTCGCAGATAGACAAAATCATCATCCTTGGGATTTCGCTTTCGCGAAAGTATCCGGCCGCTCTGTTATTAAAGCGATAATAGCGACGGGAATTGTTTATGAATATTTTCGAGGCATTAACGTAACCGATGGTCGAATTAACATGCGCGGGCATATGGCTTTTTGGGGCGGCTTCAATTATTTTTAATCTCACTCGATAACGTTCTCACACTATGATCAACGAAACTATACTTTGAATGTTTCCTCAATCTTCGCCGCACTTTTATAAATAAAAGTTTCAAGATTTTTTCATTATACAGTCAAGTTTGAAAGGAAATCATCATCCTATTACTCTTTTTAACAAAATAAATACCCGAAACTGAACGTATTAATTTCGGCGTATGTAATTTGACAAGAAATGTAAAAAATGTTGACTCAATTTTGAGTCTCCGAAACTGGGTTAATATTATTTGTGAACAGTTTATCGGACTCTCGAATGATGAATCGCCATCGTAAGACGAGATCTTATCCTCGCGGCGTTTCGTTACATAAATTCGTCATAATCCGCTCGTTAGCGGTGTTTGACTTGTAATTTTACATAACGCCTTTATCGCGCGTCAGCGTTCGTAAAATTGCGGCACTCTGCGCGTTTGCTTTTATTCGTTAAACACAATTTGTGGCACGCTTCTTCCGCCCGGCTCGATGAATCGACTCGTAATCTCGACACTACGTCATTCGTAAAACCAAGGCTTGGCTCGCACGGCTAAAGATAAAGGCCGACACATGAAATTCACAAAAAATTTCACATCAAAATGCCCTACAATCGGTCGATATTTCGTTATACTGGTATCCCTAGTGTTATTGTAATATTTGCTTAAAAACAATAAATTTATTTAATATGTATTCTCTGATTTTATTTTATACTGAATGATTTTATTTGCTTCAAAAATCGATAAATGCATTGAATAAAGCGGAAGTGCAGAGTCCGTTACATCATGTCAGGTCTAACGCCTCTTTATTTACACAGCGTCGTCTTAAGACTTGGCGATTATATAGTTTCGGCTTTCGAATTAAAGCCTGGCGCAACCTGCTCTCACAGAACGCTCCGGGCATCCTCTACCAGTCGCGCCTATTACTCTGTAACACACGTGCTGTAAGATGACGACGCGTGGCACCAACGGCTTGCAATATGTGTGTATACTCGATTGTAGATACAGACGCCAGCGGGGACCATTTTTGATCGAACAAAAATAACGAATTTGAGAGCCGAAGAGAAATTACGATCCTGTAATCGATCAATTCAGAATCAATACGTTTTTTGACAATATTTCATTACAACTTTTCTTCAATGAAGAATATATATTATACTGAACATATATACTACAACTCCTTGAAGTTGATTTACCACTTGGAACCAGAAGCATCCCGAAAATTAATAGTGTCTCGTCGTAGGTGAAACACTCGCTGATTAGTGACTCGTTAATGACGTTGATATATTGCATTTCGATTTTTCTCATGCATATGTTAAAGTGTATAATTTAACCAAGAATAAAACTTGTTATTAAATAAAAAAAGAGTTAAGTACGTGATAATTTTATTAAAAAATAGAAATCATGAATTTCAACTGCAATAAAAAATTATAGTATAAACAATTTTTCATAGGAATTGTATTTCAAGGATGTTTTTAATGTTTTGAATTCATTTTAAAAATTCTGTGAATTTGTAAACTTAGTGTACTGTTTACTGTAAATACTATTTATTCAGCATTAAAATGGCAGATGTTTATTTAATAACTCAAAATATGAAAACAACATCAATATTTCAAATCCTATAAATGCACAGAATTGAACACCTCTCGATCCTACAATGCTTTGTATTAGTTTTATTCGCAAAAAAAGTGAAGCATGAAAAAGTAAACCGCAGGTGAATACGTCTCTTTGAAAAACCGGTGGCAAGTCTAACCACAGGTCCGATTAATTTTGCACGCAAAACCAAATATTGGCAAAGAACGTTGGCGAGGTCACGCGATCGCTCACTTTTCATCTTGTGATGCCGGTCAGTTTCCCGGCCGTCCTTTTTCGTGAGCACAACGAAAAATGCCGACGTGCGTCGACAAATCACTAAAGAACGCGACACGCGATCAAATTTCCTGTTCTTTCTCATTTGAAGGGTTGCGCGCCACGTGCCAATCGCATACGTCGAGATTCGACACGGAAGGACACTTTACCGGTGTAAAAAGCAAACAAAATCGAGTGAAAAAAAACAAACAACATATGAGTTCGTTTTCTTTTGGATCTATTTAAAAAAGTAATTGCACCTGAATTATTGAAGCTCGATTCATTTTTACGCTTATGCAAGGACGAGGCCTTTGAATTAACGTTTCTTGGATACTTTTCTTTCTGCGTTTGCACAAAATGTATGCGCATTCAACTGCCGATCTCGTGATTCTGTACGATAAAAATTGCGACGCTGTTTATCATCCTGCTATGAGTATTGATATTTATTATGTCGCAATTGCGCTTATTCTATAAGACTCCATCGTAATTAAATCATCTTGGGTTGAGCAACATTTTTCAATAAGGCTTGACGTTATTTATGTCATCGTACCGAAATGTACACGCAAAAAAATCACGCTGAAGGATTCGAGAAAAAGATTTATGGCTCGTCTTGCCGTGAATATGCGCCCAATATGCACGCGAGTGTGTCGCACGTGTCACGTCTAATCTCAAGGACCGCAATGATAGCAATCACCATATTCATTGCAAACTTGGTGTACTCGCGCGCAACGCAGTCTGAGGCCTTATTTGGCGACCGCATGCTAATCTGCCGTCTCGCGTCTTATTTGGACCTCATCTCGTCACTTAGTCACACTAGATCAATTAACGAATTTGTTAGCAATAACGTATCAACGTTTCAAATCGACTCTCCTACGAACTGTACTTTAATTAAATGTGTAATACTTTCAAAATAACCTTAATTATTAAAACAAATGCATTAAAATTGAAGTGAAATATTATATTTATAAAAATATTTGTGTTTATAAATGCAAAAAGTAAACATCACAACATAATTATTTTGACCTTGTATAACCTTCAATTGTCTTAATGATTGTAAACAAAGAATAAATTTCATCTTTTTCTGATACAATTCAGTTGTACGTCTGTTTACATTTCCAAAAATTGCAATTATTTATCGAAACACATTCATTAACAAAACTATATATATATGTATAAATATCTCGTAGCCTTCATGACGTAAAAACATAGCAACCTTTTGTATATTAATGTCACGGTTGCAACTGCAATTTTGGATGAAATCGCATTGTCAACATTTCCCACGCGGTATCTTCGTCAAACAGCGTTATCGCAAGAGCAGCGCGCGCTCTTCCGCGGATCATCGCGCCGGAATTCGAGGACACGACAACTAGGAAACGCGAGCAATCAGTCCTCGGATTCCAGCAGCACTTGCGAAACGCGTCATCGTGCGACCGTCGTTGACAAATCCTTGATCGATCCCGCGTTGCTTCCTTGCGAGACATTCCCATCCACCGCTAATGAGTGACGTCTACCTATCTCTAAGTTTCTTTAATTATGTTC
>JABFQD010005208.1:0-10947 GCA_022817045.1 Psix sp. ZL-2020
CAAATTTTATGAAAACGATCGTTTATAAAATTTCTGTAGAATATTTTATTAGTATTAACTACATGAAAAAAAAATGATTACAAAATTGAAATTTATTAACAATTTATTGTGTGTATCGGTTAATTCTACATCATATCCTTATTATTATTATGTTAATTAAGTTAAACATTTTTTGAATTAAATGTTTTTATTCATCACCAGTGTGATTTTTTTTAAAAATTACATACTAGAAAGTATATTTTTTAAGTCACGAGAAATATATTTCGAAAATGAAAGAATCATATTATCTAAATTGATATAAATGTTGTAATGAAAAATAAATGTAACACAAAATATAATCATTCTTTATGTGCTTTTGCCAACATTTTTACCTGAGCATTTGTCCGTATCACCATTATTTCACAATCATTTTAGTAATTGGTATATGTATGTATATCTTTTTCATGCATGTAATGGCAAATCTTCTTATTGATAAATTCTTTTTATTATACGCGAATTTTTACAAATATTTGAAAAAGCGTAATAAAAATATCGAAGGATTTGAATAAACCAGTTTTGGAAAAAGAATAAAATAATCAGAAATTGAAATTTTATTTGCTTTCTTTAATGGAAATTTTTAATTATTGGAGTAATCAAATATTTTACATTTTTTTTGAAAAAATAAAATACACACAAATAGTATTATTCTTAGATTAAAAAATACTTTAATATAAAATAATCCCATCGATTAGTCTCAATTTTAAAACGTAAAAAATATAACAAATTTGATGCTTTCATTTTCACGTTATTTACTTTTCAAAGTATTTCACTATATATGTAAATAATTCGTACATTTTTATTTTAGCTTCTACGCTTTTTATCATAAAAATAGTAATAAAATATATTTCTATTTTTATAACATTACATATATAGATTACTGATTAATGTGAAATATTCCTTTGGTAATATTCCTTGCCGCGCTATTTTTAATTAAATTGAATTTAACTAAACATTTCATCAAAATTCATTTAATGCAACTCAAATTCTTCAATGAATCGTCAATAAATCAAATATTTCTTCATATGAAATGCCTTGAATAATTAATTATCAGGTTGTTTTAGGATAAATTGTTTTGGATTTATTTCAAAGATTACATTGATTATCATCAAACCAAAATGCTGATCAATTGTATATAAGAATCTTAAAAAGTCAATCTTCTATTAAGTATTCACAATTAATATCTAACTAGAGCTCAATCATACATATTGTAGTCTTATGTCAATAATAATATTATCTGCTTCCACTAACAAAAACATTAAGCAACACTTAAAAATGGGAAGCGTGTTTATCGAAACCTTGATCATTGATGTTAATAATCATATTGACGTCTTAGGTGTAACTTAACCGATTCATATTAATATGTGTTTTTCCATGTTTTTTTTTTGTTTTTTCTCTATTCATAAAATGTATTGTGCTATATTATCTTAAAATATAATCTTCACAATATCAGTTTATAAATTCGTAGTTTACTTTTAAAATGCCTTAATAAAAATGGTGACATTATATTGTTTTAATATAATGTATATGTTGTTGCTAATCATGGAAGATTTCTTGAAATTGTCAAATAAGGAAAGAGATTTGCGTTAATAGTTCTATCAAAGAAGCCATTATGTTGTGTACCATTGTTCTAATTGTTCTAAATGTTCCCAAATTCCAATAATTTAATCGCGTCCAATTATTTGTTCTATTTGTAATGGATGTAACAGTGGTGCTAAATAATCATGATAATTAATATATTGTGTTACGTGGAACATCATGATGAATTAATATTGTCAACAATGAAATTAATTTATTATTATTTATTTCATTTAATTTTTGTAATTTAAATTTTATTTATTTTTATTTACCTTCTAAAGGTTAATATTTACTGTCATACAATATATACGTCATTATATATTACATATATTGCATGTATATATAGAATATATTGTCAACATGTGTTTATAAAGCACTCGATATGATTTTCCCTTATATGCATTTCAAAATAATAATTTTGACATATTTTATGCTGGCAATGTGATAGTACGGCTAAATAACATTTGGAACTTCTATTGTCATATAGATGATGCATTTCTATTCCTTCCTAAAATTTATTCCGATTCTCGTGATAAAAGTTTAATATTTCAATACAAAAGTTCAAAACGACTGTTCCATTTTGACAGTCAGTGTTAAATCGATCTAGGTAGCAATTACAGTTAGAGTAACTGAATTTTTAAAACAGATTTTTAGACTAAGATATTTTAAGATGATTGCTCAGAAACTTTTAACAGCTAATAATTATTACTGAAAAATAAACGGTAAAAAATTGACTGTAAGTTAATTTTAGCAAGCTCATAGTTTCAATTTTTATTTAATATTATGATTTCAAAATATTATTGATAAATATATATAATATTATGACTTTTAGTTTGCATATAAAATTTAAAGGGCTTTGAAAGCTTCGTGCGTCATTTAAAACTGTTGTAAAATTAATGAAACATTGAATATTTATTCAAATGTTTCAAATTGAAAATTTAAGGTTGACAAATTAAACTTCTTTTGAAGTTTAAAATCAATCTTATATTTGGAATTATAGTAAAATATAGTTTAAAATATTCTAGTTTTTATTCTTTAAATAAAGTAATATTAATTAAATTAATATTTATATATTATAGGAATTTGTTAAGGTACATTTTTGCAGTTCAAGACTGCATTGCAGTCATTAATATTAATGGCATTAAGTTTTATTTATATTTATAGAGAAGAATGAAATATTTTACTATTCTATGGCTTTCATTGATGTAACCTAGTATGATAAAATTAATATCTTTTAAAGAAAACAACTTTGAAAATGGTGTTTTAATTTAATGCTTGGAACGAGATTGTGAATAAATGGAAGAATATCTTCAATTATAATTTAATGTTGAGTTAGAAATGTAAAAGAAGTATAAAATTAATTTACTTTTCAAAGAAATGTCCGAATAATGTGAGATGTGAGTTTTTTATTCGAGAGTTAAAAAAGTCTTTACGTATGGTATTCAATGGTTATATAATTGTAACTTATTAATTTTTAGTTTTGTTTTCAGCGGAAAGTTAAATATGTTAAATAATTTCATTTATACTCTTTAGAATTTGAATAAATTTCTTTGTTTTACATTATAATTTTTTCAGTTGACTTTTATGGATTTGTTTGCGCAGCTAGTATCTTCGTTGGTAGTTGGCATATGGCAATCCTCCTAAATCTTTCAATTAAATTCTACACAATATTTATTAGGATAAAAATTGTAGAAATTTTTAGAATAAAAAAATATGTCTGATAAATACTACATATTTATAGACCTGTAAATACAATCACAAATTAACTCTCATTTAAGTGATAACTTAGCATAATATTGTCATCTCACATTCCTGTGTGAGAATTGAAGAAGTATTACAGCTTGATTTTTGTATTGTATATAATTTTTACTTTAGCTGTATAAATGACATTATATTTTTTGTATTATCTATATTTAATAATATATATCATTACCTTTATTTTGAATTATTTCTTTAAAGTTAAAATTCCCAATAATTGAAATGATTCATGTGTTGCTGAGTTTCTAGAGTTAAATGTCTGTGAAACTTAACGAAACATTGTCAGAGTTTGACTAAGTTTGAATAATATTTCCCTTTTACATACAATGGAAAATCATTTTAATTCCATATTATTTTTAGAAATACTGTTATCAGGATTATGTGATACCTGTTAATTTTGCAATTTATATGATATACAATGTGTGTAAATATGTTTACAATTGAAACAAATATTTTTAGTGATAATATAATATTGTAAAAAACCGTTAATTTATCATTCTTCTTTTGATTAATGACAGAAATTTATAATTTTTTCAATTAATACATTTTATTGTTATATAATTCAATTCATGCAATAACATTTTTATTTTAACCCTATACGTTGAATCATGATTTCGACTAATTTTTTGTTATTTTATTTATTTTTAGTTTATATTTTTTTTATGTTTAAATAACAAATTACGCAAAAATAATTGTTTTTTTACGGAAAAAAATGTTTGTATTTTAAATATATCCATTCAAAGTTGTAAATAAAGACTTTAAAATTTAAGCTTAGAAACTGTAAAATCAAAGTTAACCTTTAAAAGATAACCAGTAAGATTTTCATATTTCAAAAATGAAATAATTTAATTGGCTAGCTTGAACTAAAAAACTTGAAGATCAAATATAATTTTACATTTTTTAAGTTTTTGTTGTAAAGTATTTTTTACAGTGTACCTGATACTGAAATTTCGATTAGAATTTTTATTGTTCGTAGATATGATTTATTTAGCATTGAATACATTTTATAGTATATTCTTGGAATTGATTTGTCATTTTATGAGCATTCCTAGAAGTACGCGGTTATTTAACTTTGGAACAAAATATTTGATCAAAAATGGAGTAAACTTAGCGATTGTTGAGTCCATGGGGCTAATAGTCTTTGCGGTCTGACCTATACTACGTCATATTGTTGGCTAACCAGATCAACTAGTTAACTCCAAATCAATATGATGGTGAACAGGTCGTAAAAAATCGGTTTTGACAGTTGAGATAGGTCAATGATCGAGTAGATAGCATATGATGTTTGAATTTATAGTTATGAAAATGATTGAGTTTTGTGTAAATTTCGTAAAAATAGTATAAATAATGTAAATATTACATGTATTAAAATTATAGTTCGCAAGATATTTTTTGACGATCAAACAATCAAAATATGTTTATTTTTTATGTATTGTTTGTTGAAATCATTGAATAAAACGAAACTTTATCTATTTCTAATATTTACATAAATTAATTTATTTAAATCATGAGTGTAAATATTATGACAGAAAATTATCAAAATATATATCTATGATATATGATGTTTTCACAATTTTATTTATAAAAGTCATTTAGGAAAATAATATTCAACAAAACGCGCAAAAATAAAAAAGTCAATTGTTTATATGAATTTTATTGAGAATATAAATTTATAATAGAAAATTTTTATTTTGATATGCTTATAAATAATATACTATAATATTAATCTTTGACATACTCTGTAAACTGCAAGTTTAGGGAAATAATTCTAGATTCCCTATATTAAAAATAATTACAGATAAAAATTACTATATATTTAAAAAGTAGTTTAAACTTAGTGTATTACAGTGGCGAGAATTATTTTGTCATTTCAAACATTTTTTTGCCTCATTTAGCAGCAAGGATACAATTTTTGCCATTTAAAATAGTGATTTTTTAACATCGGTTTCATCTGTGTAATATTAATATTTGTTGCTTTGAAAATGAGATTCGTAGAAGTTCATATTCAATGACGAAATCTAATTCTTAATTGTTGTTTAACTACTATAAAATAACTATGAAAAAAAAATTGTGTAAAATATTTTTCTCTTCAGTGCCATTCAATATTTTTACTGAAATAGTGTTATTAAAAAACTTTATTGTTCTTTCAAGCGTACAAATGAATAATTTTATACGCGAATTACTGCAGAACGAATATAATCAACTATTCCTTTAAAGATATACGCTTTCGATAAAAAAATATTGTACAAACTTTAAATATTTTAATTATAGTATAAAATAATGTTTAATTTTGTAACAAATGAAATTAATGTAATATTGGAAAATATAAAAAAAACTTTTTCCAATAGAAACTGAGTTGAAAAATGCTGTAAAATATATTCAATCGTTTATATATTATGCAAGATTATGTTCAAATAAGTTTGCATAATTTTACTGAACATTTTTTTTATTTTTGGGAATTTTATAAACTAAATATACTTACAATGAATTTCAGATCTACCATTACAATTTAACGTAATTTTTTAAAAAAAATTTGTTACTTATGCCAAGTATAGAATATAAAAAAAATTATAATTATTAACATAAAAAATTCAACTATTTTATGGGTAGACGTAACATTGTATCGATTTTTAGACTGAGGTTTGTGTACTAGTATACAAGTCACGCGATTTCGCAACTTGGGATCATCAAAATTAGAAATTTCGTTACTTTTAGTTTGTGATCTATCAAATTATTGTTAACTTGTTAGTAATAAAATTTTATGATGAAGTACATATATAATCTACTTCTGATTTTTGAGATAGTTTATTGAATTAATTTTGCAAAAGTTTAATTAATTTGCAAATTCAAGTTTATTAAAGTATATTTTACATTGTTACTAAGTTTTAGTATTTTAACAAACCATTATAACGCTAACTTTTCTTTAGTCTTCATTAACACAGTGATATAATTTATCACTTCTAGCAATTAATTAATTACGAAATCACTAAGAAAAGTAATAAAATTAGTCACAAAAATTAAAAGTTCAAAAAAGGTATTTAATACATTAATCAGGATAAGACAAACATTTTTGAAAACAGCTCTTAGTTAATAAATGATTGAATTATACCTTTTCCATTTTTGAAAAAAGTCTTCTTTTTTTTTCAATTATATTGCATAAAATATAACAGTTTTCCACTTCGCAGGAGAGCAGCTAAAAATTAAGGCAGCCTTTACTTGCACTACTGTAATTCACGAGTATATGAAATGTTGAATCGATCAATCCTTGATACCATCCTTTTAAAACGTTTTAATTTTAAAATAATTCAAATATGTAAAATGTTTTAAAATCACTTACAATTGTTTTAAATGAGAATTTTTTTAACACTTTCCTATCTTTTTAGCTGTCGAATCGTCCATTTAACATGGTTTTTCTCGTCCACAAGAGTGTTTCGCAAGTAACTTGGTAGTTTCACTTACGTGAAATTACTAGTTTAATCCCAAGTTGAAGGGTTGAACTTGGAAATTGCATATATTCTCTCTCTATCTTTATAGTTATATTAAAATTTTTATTACGTTATTTAACATACAAAATTGTTCATTTAAATAATATAAATATATTGCTTTCGAAATTTCATTACAAACGATAGCTTAATTTTTTTAGATTGATTTCATTATATTACATTCCAAAAGGAGATTTTTTAATTAAAAAATATTAATTTGTTATTTTTATATCTAATAAAATAACTTTATTCAATTGCAATTTTTTGGAATGCCTTTATAATTATAATAGGTAGGTATTAAAACATCGCATCTGCCAGTTGTATTATATAGCGTATTTTAATACGCTTTCACAAAGGTTTCATTGTCAAAATTTAAATGATTGAGGTGTAATTGCTTTTTAATTTATATTACCGCATAACTTTACCACAATAATTGTAAAATTGATTACAGTTGAGTAAAACCAATTGCAATCACTAATTGATCTTTCTGTGGAAGTATATACAATGTAATGCAATAGTTGTTACAAATTATGTTCATTCGATATTTTCAAATGACAAAAATAAATTTGCATTATTTATTATTATTACTTTTTATTATATATGGTTGTTTTTGATATTTATTTGAGATTGTTCATTATTATGCATTTCTTTTATACATATATTCAAGACATTTTTATGATAAAAACGATTCTTTCAGAAGCTAGAAGTGATAAATGATATCCTGCAAAAATATGATATGGCTCAGATTTCTCAATTCATTTTTTCATGGTTTGTATTTTTCATAAATGTCACCAAAGTTAGATTGTTCAGGCTTTAATTTGAACAAAATTTAAACCCAAAGTAATTTTATTACGACTCTGTTTGAAATAATAGATAGATCATTTATGGCATTTTCATATTTACAAATTATGCTGAAAATTGCATTTGAATTGTGATTTTACTTAATATTGCAGTATATATTTTTCATCTTTTATATAGAAAGTATATGTATATATTCATAAATATTTTTCATAATAACAGATTAGTTATGTGTAAATAAGACAGGTGAATAAGTTTTTGTACTACATTTTTTAATGAAATATGCAAGTGAATAATTTTAAATAGCTTATAAAATAAAACTATCGTTTCTATCGATGTATCAGTACATTTCCTACAATTAATGTGTTAAAAATCTCTGAAGTAACGTGTATTTATGTTTTTTAAATCGTTAATGCTTATTTAATTGAAGAAAACTCCCTTATAAAAGCGTCTGTGTGATCATTAAAATAAATAAAAATATTCAAGTTATATTTGTATAAAACACATTCGTTAAAAATGAACAAAAATATAGTTGTGCAAATATCATGAACTTTGACATTTAGAGATATATTTTCCAGCATCTTTCATGAATTTCGAGAAAGAAACGCATTTTTTCTGACATCGCTTGGTTTTAAAACAAAACAAGAAAAATGTAACTTATGATATCTAACCTGTTTGGGATGTGCACATTGTTTATCTCAAGTCCCATTAGTTGAAGGCAAAAAAGATTATTGTATGGACTGATCAAATTATCGACAGTCATATTTATCTTCGGTGGAGGTAGCTTCGATGTTTTCATATCACATTTTCGCGACATATAAATTACACGCGATGTTTAATATAACATTAAAATATTGATTCGAAACTCGTAACATTCAAAACGTTGTATAAAAATATTTATTCACTTATTTGTCATCTCGGCCGTGAGTTCTTATAATTTTTTACTTTCGAGTGAAGTACTCTTAAAGCGATATTAAAATACTGTGCGCACATATTTTTCCACTGCGATATAACATGAATTGTTCGCATCAAGCTTTGAGTTCACGTATTTCACAGAAAATCGCGAAACGTAAAATCAAATTCAAGAACGTCACTTATTCCATCTTAACCGGTTGATGGAACAAACGTAAAAACATATTTATAGGTTATTTTTTCGGTAACTGTGAGAAAGTACGGAAGGCGGACACGCTTTTGTCGTTTGATCTTTAAACAGGAAATGCACTTTAAGAACGAAGCAACAACAATTTGTTTGCATGTTAATCGGCTAAAGTTTCTTGAAAAAATTAAAAAGAATAAAGCTTACTTTGGTTTCCCAATTTCACGAACCCCTTAACCTTGTAATTCCTATTTGAAACGATATTTTATTCAGAGCTTTATTTCCGTAGAATCCGGACATTTTTTACGTGACATTAAAAATGAATCGATTTGTTGGTTGAATTGATATTTTCAAGCCTTATATCATTATGTTACGTATCCCGAACTGTCTACCGTCGCGTTATTAAATTAACTCTAATTTTTTCACTGAGAAGTTTATTTTTGTGCCGATGAACTTCGATTTTGTTGTAATAAAATTACTTTATTTTGACCAAACAATTGGAGGATCGATAGATTTACAATATTAGATTACATAATTAAAATAAAGAAATCTTAAACTTCAGAAACGCGTTCGCGTGTGATTAAAAACGAAGTATTGATTTGAAAAGTCGCAGCACGTCAAAGACTATGCAAACTGATTTGAAAAAAGATGTATTTTCCGTTGATGGAGCAATGTCAACTTAACCATTACATGGCAATCACCGAATTTGTCACGTTAAGTGAAACTGTAACCTTGAAAGGTCAAGGATTTTGCGTCTTGTAGCATAATGAATGCAAGGATCAATGGGATCGAACTCGAAACGACCAAACCAAAAAGAAGCGTGCCCGCCCTGACCGAGTTTGCGTTCGCCGTGATCCAGCCGCTCCATCTAGATCGATCTTCAGAGAAGAGAAGCTTGACAACAACGAGGTGGGAACGTTCACTGCAGGTTTTGCACGTTACCTGGTGACAAATTCGAAAAAAGCTGGTCGCTCCAAAAGTAGACAGTATGCAGATCGTTGCAGTGGTCTTCGGGATCGACGAACAGATCACTCTTCCAAGTTGATTCGAGGCTCGGCAGCTTTGAGCTCCGTATCTTCGGTTGACGTCGGATTATGTTCGTTTTCGATTGAATTTTAACGCGCACTAAACTGAGCAATGATTTGAGTCATTGTGACTTTTTTTAGGTTTATTAGTCTATCACGAGGCGCGGTTATAATTGGAAATTCGAGTTTTCAGTTAGGGTGTCTTGTAGCACTGTGATGATTACAACGAGAAACAGCTCAGTTCTGCTGAGCTATGTAATGCAAAGTGACGTATACGCTGCACGAGCGCATCCCCCCTAATGAATGCAGCAGGCATGTGCGAGAGATTTTATGTTCGCCACCTCCACCGGCAGTGGCGGCGGCGGCGGCGCTGCCACCGTCGTCGTCACCACCACCTTCTCCGCCGTCGCTCTTGTACAGCAAGATTCCCCTGACTCGACTCTTCAACCCTGGGCCGAGTCGTCACTACCCCTGACGGGCCACTGCTACTGTTGGCAGTGCTTGGAGAACACCCTTCCCGCTCGTTAGTCGAGCTCCCTTCTTCCTCTTGTATGACGCCATTTCGTCTTATTCCACAGCGGCGGCTGCAACCTGCCGATTCCACGCTCCTCGAGTGCATATACATCTCTGATCCTACGCTCGACTGCATTTAAGAGTTAGCCTTTATGAACCCGAGAACGTAAAATACACGCCTAAGATTCACGCAACTAACTTTTGAATTCTATTACTTATCAACTCGGTCTTCGCTCACTTTTCTATACCCGTTTGGAAACATTTCTTTCACTAAATTTTACCTATTTTTTGGTAGATAAATTATTATATTTTTCAGTTCTGTTACAAATGAATAAAATTTGCTTTTCTGCGGAATATTTTGAGGTTAGGCTTTCGAAAGTTAGTTAGTTAGTTTTTAATTATCATCCGATGAAAACAAGTGTAGTTTTTTAATTTTAAAGATTATATTGACCATTAAATATAGTAGAAAAGTGGACAATTGTGAAATTGTAATATTGATTAAAATTGTCTATCTGAGAATTAATGTTTTTCAAAAATAATTTATGTAACTTTATAAAAGTAATGATTTTAATTAATATGTACACGTTAAAAGTGTTTTTTCAGTTAAATTTGGAAAATGTATGAATTCAATGTATGAGTATAGAGATGAATTATTAAATTA
>JABFQD010005209.1:0-10944 GCA_022817045.1 Psix sp. ZL-2020
TCAAAGATCTATTTTATTTTTTATGTTATTATATGAATATTGCTTTAATTATCATAGAATTCTGCTAGTTTTTTTTGTTTTTTTTTTTAAGGAATTGAATGGTCTATACTTGAAAAGTTTTAAAATTTTATTATATATACAAAATTCATTTTTTCGTATATGTTTTAAAGCAGTTGTAAAAAGTAAATTTTTTTATGCTCCAAAGTGATTATGAACTTTTCGTTTTAGCATTACACATAACTTAAATAATTGCTGGTGATTTTTTTATTTATATGATTAGGATCATCTGATTTGAAATGAAATATGTAAATATTAGAAGAATGAAATCGCATAATTTTTGCTTGTATTTTGTTAAGCATAAATATGAACAAAGAATACAGATAAACATAACATGTGTACGTCAAGTAACATACACATGTCTATGATACATAAAAAATGTAACATAGACAGTTGATAAGAAATATTGGAAAAAATATTTTATTGATCATTAAATCAAGTAATAAAAGGATCTAATTTTTTTTATATAAATCGTATTGACATGTTAGTTTAAAATAGTGCTATTCAAAATATGTAAAATATATTAGAACCGATAGTAATTATTAATAAAAGAGCATTACTGTTTTTTAGTGTACTAATACTGTCAATATCTCGAATTAACGTATATAATTTCAAAATCTTTTCTTCGATTTTGAATATATCATTCGTTGATCCTGATTTTGCAAAATCATAACACTCTTCGATATTTTTGAATGTGTTTGAAATGATGTTAAGCTTCGAATTTTGTTGATACATGTATATTATTTTTTTATGACAATCTTACGAACCAACAACTTTGTATAGAAGAATCTTTAAACAAGTTACTTTTGTAATCTTTTATGATTGCAAGTATTTATTTTGAAACTCTGTTGTAATACATCTCCAATGAATTAGTTTGATTGCAATTTGATTTCTAAAATGTAAATTGTTAATAGAAATTATTATTTGTACATTATAGAATACCTAACTCGACGAATTGAAATAGTCGTAATATATATTGTATATTTTTTGAAAGGTCTGATTAACTATCGAGGTTTGCGTGACTGAGAACTACATTTCTCAATGTTTTGTCAGAGCGGATCTTATTCATAAGTTACGTTAAGCTCGATTTGTTCTTGTGGTACGAGTCAGATTGATAGATCTCAATTAATTTTACGTCATTTAACTGTGAGCCACAAGACAATAATCCAATCGTAATATCGTTTGATACTTTTTGTGCGCAAATTGAAGAAAAAAAAACGATTCTGTTCTTGTGTAATGAACAACTGTGATATATCTTTAACGACATGACTGGATTTATGATTATTTTGTGTCACGTGACTGTTTGACAGAGTATTTTCGTTTGAAATGTAATTTATATTATACAAATACGTGTAAAAGAAATTCACAAAGTGAGATTTAGTTATAGTAGCACCGCGAAATCGGTTTTTTAATTTATGCTCACGAATTATTTATTTCACTGATGACTGGTGTTCATTATGACTAACGAATCAATCGCCCGCTGTTTGTGATGTTGTTTTAGTTCTGAGCTCTTATACCTTATTGTCTCTTAATTCACGTATGAATTATGACGTGCATTTAGGTGTATTGTAAATGTAATTTTTCTTGAGATAACGTAAAATGACAACAATCGATTAAGCTGCACATTTCAGCAGGCATTCAACATTTCAAATAGTCCAATTTGATTCGTTTGATGTGATGGCTAGATATTCAGATAGATGTTTATGCAAATGTCAGATTTCAAATGAACAACTTTAAAGAAAAAGGATTTGTGAAATAATACTCTCAAGAAATAAGTTATAATCAAATAGACATATAATGAAAAATGATTGACTCTTGTTTAAACATCTTATTTGAAAGAAATTGAAAGAACGAAAGAAAGAAAACAAGTGATAGAGAAAATGCATTCCTTTTAAACTGACAAGTGTCCAGGCATATGAAGCACGTGCCGTAGCAATTTAGCTTTCGAGAATAGACCCACTTGCACTGGTGTCCCTGCTTAGCATATGCTATAGCAACAAATAGTTTCTAAGGTCATAGTTGTAAACGTTAAACAACATACCTGTGGAAATGATCATTTAACTAAACGCTTTTTCGGGCATCATATGTATTCGAAACTTATATCTATCTTCTTTCTTTCCTAGAACGTATTGAAAGCTAATTTTCTTACACAGTTTATTGATCAATTTGGTTCGATAATTGTTCGAATTCTATATTGTAGGAAAGATACACGACTGGTCGCAAATAAACATATTTTACATTTTTATATCAGTTTACATCTTAGTCTCCTTTTTTCAAACATATAATATATTCACATCTTGTGAAGTAAAATTGCTTATTTATATGTCACTGTGTGACTTATAAATCAACTAAAATGTTCACACAAAGTGGACAGGATATATTATTTAGGATAAAACTAGAATACAGTAAGATAGTTAGAAAACATTTTATTTGAGTATAACACAATCGATAATTGTTCTGGAATAAACCATTTCAATAATTTTTATTCTCGGTTATAAATATTAGTTGTACTGAACAAGAAATTATTAACAAACATTATTTGCATATTTCATATAAAATTGAGAACAGAGTTTGAATGCGGGCAGTATATTTCATATTGAATGTGTATTTTTTAAATTTATCATTATTAACTTTTAATGAACATTAATTAATAATTAGATTTGAAGTTAATATTTCATATTATTAATGACAAGAGTACATTAGACTTTTTTATATGTTTCTGTGATAACTTTATACAATTTTATTTAATTCACAAATCGGCCACTTTGCCTTCGACAACAATGCCAGGAGCCAATTCTGACCTGATTTTCGAATCACGACTACCACTTCCCCAACTACCTTCTTTGCCATACTTTTCTGACATTTTTACCATCTCATTTGGGTTCCATTCGTCAGAATTTTTTCGGCTTCTATACACGACATTTGATTCATATGAATTTTTATTCCGATTCGATGCATTGTAATAAAACTCATTCGAAGATGTTCCGTAACTATCGTAGACAGGATTTCTCTTCATTGACGCTCGTTGATGGGAAGTTTTACGCAGCATAGCCTACAATTTTTACAGCAAAATGATTATTCACAATCTTATTTAATCGAGATTGATCAACATTATTCAAATCTTTTACTGTTAATATTATTTGCATCAAAACAAAAATCAAATTTACTGTTCGATAAAAACCGAAACAATATTTTACCTGAAAATTGAACGGCGGTGCATCATCATCATTATTGTTCATATTTTGTTGTCGACCAATCATGTGTAGTTCGTGTATTGGATTGACCCTGAAAAAAAGGACAGTATTTGTACCTCTATTGCAGTGGAAATATAAATATTTTGAAAGACGAATACTTTTCATTTGATTAGCATAGCGCCATTTAATTTGTAATATATACCCTTCTTTATTTTAGGTAATCAAATATCATTTAAGCGTCATCAATTTGTTTATATTCAATATATATTTTAAAAATAATATTCATTTTATGTTTACCGTGTGTTTAAGGCGTTCATATCAGCTCTGTTCTCAACATCCCAATTGGATTCATTTCTACCTACATGAGAAGAATTATAATTGCTAAAGTTTTTCGTAGGTTGATTGTAAGGGATCGGCGGTGCTGGTTCCTTTTTTCTAGAGCGAATAGATCCGGAGTTACTGTAATTATTCTGAAACAAAATATTACCATATTAATGTGTTCATTCTAATCCCAAGCATATTAAGTTGACTCACTGAGCGAGGATTATGAGCATTGATTGGTCTGCCAGGATTACGACTATCGTTGTGTTGGTGAAAGTTTGCGGACATGCGTCCTCGGGATGTTTCGTCTGGCGGGCATCGTATCGGGACATTGGGATCTCTGGAAAACGGAGTGTTGATCAGACTCTGGCCTCCACTGGCTGGTGCGTTGATAACGCGGTGCGGCGAGTTTGTCGTTTGAACTTCTACGTCTGCAATGTATAAAATCAACGTTCGTCTTGCGTTCGATCAATACGAACTCGGACTAGAGCTCAGCAATACTAGAGAGAGAGAGAGAGAGAGAGAGAAAGATAGAGGAAGAGAAACGACTCGACGCAACACAACGAGACAAGACATCTTCAAAGACAGAGGAAAGAAGCATCGGCAATGAGCCTTGTTTTATAAAGTTCAATATGTTTATTGTGATTCGCAAAACGGGATGATCAAGCTAGAATAATTCAGAAGGATGGACAATCCAAAGAGTTACATTCAAAAGTGAACGCTAAATATATTATGAAGATCTTAATTTTTGGTTTGTCCACCCCACCACAAGGTTCTGGACTACGATTGAATTAAACTACATTTTCGACATGGTATTTTTTATTGAGATTCAAGACTCAACTGGATGTTGGGATGAACTAACAACACTAAGAAACATGTATAGTTAATGCAACAACATTAATTGGTTATTGCACATTTATGACCAAAACCATTTTTAAAGTATTCAGTCCAATTTCAATTTTCGTCAACACTGCATTATAATTTTTCTAAGGTTGAGCCAATGGTGAATGAAAACTGAAATTGTTTTTTAATCAGCTATCATTCAACTTGAATACAACGTTACTTTTTACAGTAAATTCTATGTTGATTTATTGTTGAGAGAGATTTTTATTCTTTATAAAGGGTATGCTGAATTGTTCTAGTAACTATACTTTTTCTGAGCGCAATGGGACGCATATCTGTTAACTATTAAGATTTTGTCTAAGAAAAAAATTCGAAAAACTAAGCTTCGAGTGTCCGCCCGGACTGCCGTGCGAATCGAGGAAGAGGAGGCAACTCGAACGAATTATAAGCACCTCGAGAATGAACGCCGTCCTTCGACCAAGGCGTTGTTTGTCTCCGCAAGGGTGCATCCCACGGTTCGTGCTCTTCGTCGGATACAGAAGATGCAGATCTGCGGAACGCATTGTTATATGATACTCAGAGTTATCCACTCGACTTACCTGAGGTCTTGCGATTAGATCGCGTTTATTAATAATCTTAGCTTTTATCACTTAAGGTGTAATCATCTAAACAAAAAAGTCTGACAACTGATGATAATACTTTTATGATGATCAAAGTATTGCAATTTTTTGTTGCTGCAAGCTTACCCTGTACGTCGCTTCTTTTTCGACGGATCGTGCATGTACGATGTGTCGAAAAACGGCAGCTCTTGCTCGAAATCAAAGGGTAACTTATTAACTTCGGGCGGTCTACATGGTCCTAAAAAATGCGAAGCTTTAACTCCAGAATCAATTCTCTCGAGTCCAATCCGTTCATTCGTCGATTGCACCGCCCCCACTGCTGCCTGATTGAATAGATGGACCTTTGAAAAAAAATAGATGTAATTGTTTCAATTTTGGTGTATAATAAATAGTTATTGATTATAGGATCTCTTCAAATTATCAGATGTTACAAATGTATGCTAACTTGCTGAGAGAACTGAACGAGGTCTTGATACCGGGCTGCACGGTATTGTAGGAGGACTTGGAATATGCTCTTCGACCTCCACTTGCTGCTGTAATATCGGATGAAATCCTTCGTCTCCTCGTTCATCTCCTCTTTCAACATAGGACCCATTTCCTTCCGGACTACATGACCTCGATAAACTGAGAATCAATTTACCGATTAATTATCCAACCAAAATTCATTCATTCTAATAAACATAATATGTGAAATGAGTTGCATTTAGGTTTCAAAATACTACTGGCTCAGTTGAAAAGAAAAATAAAAAACCATTGCAGTTACCTTTCTGCAATGCTAGGGCTGCTTGGTCTTCTGACATGCTCAACTGTTTCGTAGGTTTCATTTCTGCTTCCTTTGACGATGCTTTCTTTACTAAAACATTTCCCGTTAAGTATAGGGTCAGGTAAATAATGTTGTGTACGAGCCTTAAAAATGCGGTTTGTCTATTAAAAACTATGAAAAATCAAAACTGATTCCAATTCATTTATTACTTCAAAGATGAAATTCACTAATTAAACGGTTCTTTGATTTTACGATATAAGATATTGGGTTAGGTACAGGATATCAGTATAATATCTAAATTTATTAACTCTTAAAATTATATTTATATTATTAGAAGCACAAGAAAGTATATATGATGCTAGTACGATTAGTTAACCATCGAAATTAGGCAATTTCATTTTATTCGTATTTATTTCAACTTATAAAATTGAATAATGATAAATGTTGCATGATCACCAATTGAAGCAAATTAGTTTGTAAGACAAAGTTGAATAAAGTTTTTGATTTCACCTTAATCCATATTGAACATTACTTTATTTCAATATAAATTGATCCAAATTATTGAATTAACATTAATTCTAAATTTAATCAGTGTTGATAACATTTGCATTATTTATTGTATTTATTACGAAAATAAAGTTGATAAATTCAATTAATGTAATCTTACATTAAATTGGTCTTATCAATTAATAAGCCATCATTGTTGATTCAAAGAAAATTGTTTATTAATTTAGTCCAAAGTTCGAGATTCAACAACTTTTGCTGAAATGTTGAAGCTTATACTTTAACTTTGTTAATACTGCGGGGCTATTGAAAAGAATTAACTGATAAATGCTAAATCCCAATGATCAGTTTACCTTTCCATTGCCATACCACGATTCCATTATGAAACCTCGACAAAGTATTTCAATGACATGACAAGATGGACTTGAAATGAGCTTGAAAATTAAAACTGAGTTGCTCGTACAGTTATACCTTTTGCATGTATGTTACATACCTTCTTCCTTTCTGGCGATTTTCCTCTGTTTGGACACCTTGCCAGCCATGGACTTCTTTGCAAGGAACGCTCTCAGCATGCACTGCACCTTGATGATCTTCTTCACCTGGGTCTCATAGAGTCGCGAAAGATACTCCTCGTTGTAATACTTGAGGAAGACCTTACTCTTACCGATCACCCAGCCCTCCATTTTCAGACGGATGAGCAGCAGACGACAGTTGTCCTTCGTAATCTCGACGTTCTCGTCGAAATCAAACGCGAGGAATTTGTATCTGCGCAAAAACGAGCAATGATGGCTTCGTAATCGCGCAACATTAAAACGACGAGAAATTGGCCTAAATTATACCTGCGCAGGAATTCCTGGAACGGAATCCTATGAGGGTAACCTTTTTGCCTTGCTCGGGCGGTGTCCAGGACGGCGAGTGCTCTGATTTGTTGCCGCACGACGTCCCGGTAAAAACCTCTTGCTGTACCTTCCAGGTCCGCTCGAATGCACCTTATAAAATGAGTGCCGCCGCTGCCCGCGCCTACTGACAGATTCTTAAGGATCTCTAGGCTCGTCGATCGGAACGTCGCCGCACACGTTCGCACCTTCTTCGTCTGGGAGAATTGACCTCGCGAGGCAGTGTTGAATCGCTACGGTTTTTATTAAAATTTCTTTTGTCATTTTGAGTAAATCACTTATCTTCATTGCGCACATCTTTTTCATTGTACTTTTTCTTTACGAAATGATTGTACAGTTTCTTTCGAGAAAAGATAGAGGTTTTCAATTGTTTGGTATGTCTGGTGGTCATTTCATTTTAATAGAATATTGATTTAATACTAAATATAAATTTAACACAATATGTGTTAGTCAATTTGTAATATTTTCATCCTAGATTAATACCGTAGGTGTTAAATGATAAAAACTGAAAGGATGAAATTTATTGTCAAAGCTAATTTGAGTATGACAAAATATAGTTATTTAGAAGTGATTTGAAAACTAGTCAAACTTCAAAGTACTTCGATTAAATTTAAAAACATGTTCAATCAATAATATTTTTAAGATGATTGAATTATATATTAGTATTATTATTAAGTATATATTACTATTTTTAAATTCTTGTCACATATATCAACTTATGTTTTTTGATCATTATTTTCATATTAATGATTTCTCCTTAAAGGCTAAGGTATTGTATCAGTTACAATATTGTGACATCTTGGAATATGAAAAATATAAATATTTCATCAAATTTTGTAATATAATTCTTAAGAGCTATCATAATTAAACTAAGACTAACTTCTAGAGTCTATTTAAACAAGTTCGATTATAAAACGAATTTTGCACTTTTTAAATAATGGATCTACCTACTCTTAATTTGGTCTGTTCTTGCATAAGTGCTGCACCCCATTTGCTCTTTACAGTTTTTTTTTCTTGTTTCTGTGTTTCATTCACAACAATAGTCAAATTTCCTGATCTCGTGAGCTTGTTGAGGAAGAACGTTTGGATTGGCTCAAAAGTTGACTGTCTTAAAGTATCCATGAGCTCCGGAGATAAAAAGTCTCTGTTCTTCTCAGCGATTTCGCTGACCTCGTAGACAATCTTTCCAGTGAAGTGTGCAACAGAGAACTCGTGGGTGCCCACTGGCTTCACGTGCACATTTTTATGCCGGTCGTTCAGCCTGTTGAGAATGTGCTGCGAGTCCTCCATCTGACGGGTAACTTCATCGATGATTTGGAAAAGTCCGTTGTTTTTGCCCATCAACTGTTCGATCGCGTCTTTGTTATCATAAAAATGGAACATCTGTCTGGGAATGTCTTCTTCATTTTGTTCTTGCTAAGAGGAAAGATATGTGATTAAAGAACAATTTTGAATTAACAATGAAAAATGTAAAACGAGTGTCTATATTATTCAAAAATCCATCCATATTTGCACAAGGAGTTGAATATAAAAATGCAAAGTCTTTTAACATTGAAAAAGGAAATGTGTATTTTAGCTTCAAAGGTGTAATTCTAAATAAATAAATATATAGTATAAATATTTATTATTTCAAATGATTATATCAAATTACCATTTCCCATGCAAAAATGCGCTGATTATAATAACACTGAAGCTGTTCGTTCATGGTGTTTATGATAAGTTGTTCGAATCTGTTAGCAGCAAAACATTCAAAGCCGAAGAGGTCGAGAACATTGATGCAGAATTTGTCGCCACTAAAAAAAAGGATAAAATGATAATCTGAGTTTTGACATTTTGAATGCGATTTTAGCGGAGACAAAGGAAAGAGAAAGAAAATTGCGGATCATTCGTTTGACGAGGTAATTGGCAGGACAAAAAGTCGAAGCACAACACAGCTACAAGAAATATGCTACGTATGAGCATTTTGTCCTTATCATTTGATAGACAGGATAATTAAAGAAATGTGTCTATTAAAATAGTCTCCATTAAAACAGGCTTACAAAAGTGTTCTTGTGACAGTCAGTTTCAAGTTAATGGTGTTCACAATCCAATCCACCAGACGTTGATAAATCGTGTTCGCTAGGACGTCCCGGCATTCTTTGGCCTCGTCGCATGTATGTCTTCTTCGTACAGCCGCTCCTTTCTTGATGAGACAATAATTTGTGAGTGACCAAGTGAATTTCTTCTGATCGACTCCAAGCAAATCGGCAACTGAAAACAGGAAACGATTTCAACGTTCAATGAAAAATCAACTTGCTATCAACTCAACGGATACTTGACAAAAAGGCAATCGGACACAAGGAGAAACATTAATTACGCACTTTTATTAGCCAACTCCATGTTGTGTATTTCAGCGTAATTGTCTTGGCCTTCGATGAACCGAATGTCGCCCAAATTAATGATTGCCGCCAAAACGTTCCACATGACCTCGAAATGCTCCTCCATTTCCAGCAGTTTTAAATGTTCCTTAAATTCCTCAAATTTCGCCGAGTTCCCGTACGGGTCGTTCCGGACTTTGAAGGATCGTTTGCTGCTCTGACTTTTATCGCCGATTCTTAAAAATCGCTGCTTTCGACCCGGATGCATGCCATATTTCTTTAATTTACCTGCAGCCTCCATTCCGTCGTAAAAGTAGTACATGATGTGGAAATTTGATTGGTTTCTATCAATTTATAAACAATTTTATCGTCTTCAATATGTTTCAAAATAGAAAATTACAGTATTAATCAAAGCTCAATTACTTAATGATTCGAATGAGAAAGTTTAATTTTTCAGTAGTCATTTTAGTATGCAATCGGACATGTACCCCTGATGTAGGCAACCGTTTGGAAAGTCATGAATGCAGAAAGGTTGAAAATCATTACTCTGGTGCAATTTTATTCGTTTTATCTTTTAAAAGAACGAGAAGCAAAATGAAACTATTTATAAAATATTGTTATATCTTGCTAAAACAATTTCAACAGTTAAAAGATTCATTTAACACGAAAAGTAACAATTTTATGTATTTTAAATATAATTGTGATATTATGACATTTTCAAACCTTTCAAACGAATAAGTTGCATTATTATGTAACAAAAATGTAAAAATTAAAATTCCATTCATTTTATATGTCAAATCTGACTTTCGGACATAAATGTTGTCATAAATATAACTTTCATATATAAAATTGATATGGAATTTTCATCAATTTATATGGAATACATACATGTCGTATGTGAAAAATACGTGAAATTTGAATGGGATATATATTACATATTTATAGTACATGTATAGAATATCCCTAAAACACATTTATAGACTTTATATTATTTTTGAATCTCAGATTAGGCATACGTATAAAATTAATCAGATTTTAATTTATCCATTTTTATTATAAAATAATTTAAATAATTTTGTCTTCAACTTTTTTTTTTTGGAAATCAACATTTCAGGAATAAAAGAATTATAATAATAAAAGATTATTTTGATGTATTAAATAAGAGTAGCACGGATAATGTAAACACATTAATGTTAAGTTTTAAAAAGCTCAATACAGAAATTTGGTATATTCAAGTTCAAACATTATATTATGCTATAATCAAGGATGTACTTCTTTGAACTGAATTGATTGTTTTTTTTTAATTTAAAAAATGTTTGTAATTGAATGTGCTAATAGTCGGTCCTATTTTAAATGTAAACTACAAAAATGAATTATATCGAAAAACCA
>JABFQD010005210.1:0-10944 GCA_022817045.1 Psix sp. ZL-2020
AAAATAAAATTGATCTGAGTTCTTACATGATATATATATATTGCTTAGTCATAAATATGTATACATTTATGATTAAGACATCTGTACATAACAAATGTAATTTGTTATATATAAATAATAATTTTTTTTAGTTACTAAATATCATTTTTAAACTTTTTTAATAAATCTTACTTTAAAATGACCCGAAAGAGGTGATTTTTTATTAGGATCAATTTCAGGTGCTGGTAACGGTTTGGTAGGCTCAGTCCATTGCCAATTTTGAGTTGTTGATATGGTTGGCATATTTGTCCATTCTGTGTTGGGCCTGGATGTTGGTTTTTGTGTTGGTCTTTGTGTAGGTCTTTGTGTTGGTCGTGCCACCGAATTGTCACTTTCACATTTAGCTTTGCTTGGCCAGTCGCAAATTCCAGACTCCTTATTAAAATGCAAACCAGGAGCGCATTGGAATATTTCGTGACGTCCCCATAAACATGCTTTATAACTTTCGCAGTCTCCTGGGACTGGAGAATAACTGCCTGATGTACATTCCTAAAAATACATTTACAGAAACACTAAGTTTCATACTATATAAATGCCGTCACGTTTAATTATGTATAAAACTGGTAATCAAACTGCATAAGATAAGGTTTATTCGCGCATCTGCACATTTCTTAACTTTTAAATTTTTAAAAACATTCAAAGTGTTGCAAAAAAACATAACTGGTTTTATTTTTACTTAATTATTTTTTTAAATATTTTTAATAAAACTAACAAAATATACCACGTGACTTTGTATTTGAATCATCGCTTTACTATCTTACATCGGATTCCTTCACGATCGGTGAGGAGTGCTGAGTTAATTTTTCATTGCAAGGGTTTTTAAAAGCCCAATCACACATGTTCTTTTTTCCATTCCAAGTCAGTCCCGGTGCACATTGATGTTTGACCAAGTTTCCATTGACACATATTAAGAAACTTGTACAAGATTCCGGAACTGCGTAATATTGCCCATGCTCACATTCTACTTTTGGTTTTTGTGTCGATCCTAATGTCACTGAATGATAGGTTGTTTGTCTTGGCGTTGGTCTCGTAGTGATAACAGGCTTTGTCGTAACTCTTTCCGGTCTCTTCGTGGTAACTATAATAAATTTATTCAGATCATCAAATGACCTATACCTATGAATTTGAATATGTTTACCTTGTGCACAGAAGGACCGCAAAAATAGAAAAGTGAACGCAAATCGAAAAAGAGTTTTTGAGAACATCTTTAGATTCCTACGAACACTCGCAACCTTTGACTTATACTTTTTCCTTTCAAACTTAATTCCTAAGCACTTCGCGTAGGTATACAGAGAATAGAAACAGGTTTCCATTTTGTGAAGGAATGTTTGCGATCAATGAAAAGTAATAAAAGAATCTTAGATAACGACTGAAAATTTTATGTCTCAGAGATAAAGATGATATCGAACGCCGATATGACTAATAGCCTGCTACCTGATTCAACTTGGCACTTGGCGACTGAAGGCCAATCGCACAAGCTGCGCCTTGAATCCCAATGCAGTCCTGGTGCACACTGTTCGAGTTTCAATTCGCCCAGCACGCATCTGAAGTAGTTTCCACAATTGTTCGGGTCAGGGATGTGCTCGTCGGTCGAACAGGCCATTCCAGGTCTGAGGGTACTGTCGGGTAGACTGGCTGCCGTCGAGGTCACTGGTGTTGTGGGTTTTCTATAAAGATTCCAATGTGTTAAGCATGCGTAATTAGTCATTCAACCAATTATTGTTTTAAAGAAACGTGTTGGAAATACAAAAAGTATGGTTGAGTATAAAAATTTACAACTGTTCTTGAGATAAGAAATGAATTATTCAGAAGTATTGGAATAAGGCTACTCGAAATCAAATGTCATCATAAGGGTTATTGAATTTTGGCGTTTAAATTTTACTTTGTTGACGTGGTTGATGAAGTCCAAGACCAAGTAGTGGAAGGAGTTGTGGACCATGTGGTCCATTTGGTTGTGGGTTTCTCAGTCCATGTGGGCCATTTTGTTGTGGATTTCTCAGTCCAAGTTGGCCAAGTAGTAGCTTTAGTTGTTGTTGAAGTTCCCATCGGTTTAGTAGGTCTCGGTACTCCATCATTTGCATCACTGTGAGTTGTCATAGTGGGAGCTACTGGCGTTACGGGATCCTCAGGTTTTTGACAGTCTTCAACCGTTGGTGCAGATGTTAAAAGACGGCCTATTATTTAAATGATATTAATATCAACTTTTTTAGAATAAATCATAATGTATCACTGAATAAATATGTACCTAAAGCTCGGTTTAAACTCCTCAATAGAGGGAATGATTCTGAACAGCAACGATTAGTGAAGTCATCCAGATCAACAGTCCAGGCCATTGCTCCTCCAAAACCATGATTCAAAATATATTCTCCTTTCTCCGCAATAGTTTTGACGTCATCATAACCAACCCACTGATCTTTGTTGTAGGCATAACCTATTAAATTTTCCATGAGATTTAAGCTCGTAAATATATTTTTTATTTAACTGTTTTACTAACCTTTTCCTTTCATCCAACCCATCTTCTTAATTCTATCACAAATTTCATAGTAGGCTAACATTCCAGGCTGACGAGTGAATTCCCCAGGAGTACCTGGACCTGCCGCGGAGTCTCCCAAATTCATATGACTTGCTACAGAGAGTCTGTAAGCTTGGCCGTACATTGGAATACCGACAATCAGTTTTGACCGCTCAGCTCCAAGATTTACAAGATATTCCATTGTAAAATTCTACGAAGAAGATTAGTAAAAATTAATAATCAATGTTTATCAGTATAATTATCCGGAAAAAATCATTTCATACTTGATTCAATCTAACGCAAGTCTAATAATATTTGCTAAGATTGAAATATAAGTTTATTTATTAAAACTAAAATGAATCAAAATTTAATTAAATTTAATCAAATATACGTCTACTCGATTAGATTATTAATCAATCAAATAAATCTTAAATTAAATTAACTAAATTCAGTCGATACCGAATCAATTCTTATTAAACCCAAATCATTTACTTTTATTTTTTTCTGGAAATAATAAAACCGTTGTTTAAGTTCAACTCACGACATTGTAATAAGGATTAGTATCTCCAGTTTCAGCATATAGTGGAGACAGATGACCAGTTCTGGGTTCCCAAGCTCCATGATAATCATATGTCATAACTGAAGCATAGTCTACTGTATCTACAACTTCCCTTATTTCGTATGCTCGATCAATGATTTCTTTATATCCTGATAGGACTACTGCTAAAGTCAATTTGGGTTCTTGACGATCGAATTCATAACGTAATTCTTTTAACAACTTTGTGAAATTAGGTTTGTCTGATTCTGGACCACGTTTGCAATCACTCTGCCAACATTTTGGATAGTTCCATTCAAGTGATAATCCTTTGAAATTATGCTTTTTCAAAAAGTTCACCGTTGCTGCTACAAACTTTCTACGAGAAACAGGGCTATTTACTAAACGAGAATACTTATCTCCTGAACTGTCTGTCCACCCTCCAAGAGCTAACAGCACCCTTACTCCTTTTGTGGCAGTTACTCTCTGGTAAAGATCTATAATAAAATCAAATTCATTGAATTTTATTGTCCATAAATGAAGAAATATAAAATAAGGATTTATAAGTTCCACCCTCAATTCTTACTATTCTCTATGTCTGCCCAAGGATCGAACGACTGAATCAATAGTGTCTCCGGATTCAATCCAGCGAATGCATACACCACATCGGTACATAGTCGTGGGTCTAAATGTTCTGGTACAAATTTACCTTCTCCTTTCCTGTACATTGCCCATGATGTTATGTAACAAACAATTCTGGAATTTACATCTAGAACCACCAATTTTTCTAACTGCTGCTTTTCTTTTAATTTGGACAAATTGATGTCCAGTAAATTGTACTCATCGTTGTTTCCAGGGAAACATACATCAGGTTTAGCTTTGACGCATCGTCTTAAATTGCGATCGTAAAATCTTCCTAACCCACAGTTGCCACGGTAAAGATTAACTGAATACAAAAAGAATAAAAGTTAATATAAAATTATATTATTCTAATTTATAAAACGTACCTTTTTCACAAATCAGAAAACCGGAACAGTTTTCAGAGTCAGAGAAGACGCCATCTTTACTACACTTTTCAACTGGTATATCATAAATACCCAAAGTTTCAGTTGCCGCATTCAGCATAGGCCAAGTATCTCCACAGATTCCCTAAAATGTATTGTTTTGCAAAATCAACAAGCAGTCACAAGCAAGACTATATTATTGAATCTAACTTAAATAAAATCTTATGAAAGGTACCTGAAAATCATCTAAATCCAAACTTTTCAGCGAAACTCCTCCAAGTCCAACTGACCTAATGTACGCCATCTTTAGTTTAATAGAAATAGGATCATCGAATCCAATCCATTGATCGCCAAACCTTATATATGGTCCATTATCGTCTCTTTCAAATTCCCAATTATCCTCCATCTTCTCGCATATCTCATAGTAAGACATATATCCGCGGTACAAAGTGTATGGACCTGGATACCCTGGACCTATGACTTCCGATCCAGTAGTTGTAGCATTCTTGTATTTCAGAGTGTAAGACTTGCCAAAAAGAGGAGTGTCTAACAGCAGTTTTTTGGGATTGAGACCACTGCCCACCCATCTCTTGACAGTTTTCATAACATTCTTCAAGGGGGCCGCATGGTAAGCATAATAGCTATCATGGTCAGTCCAGGTTTTTATGATCAGCAAATCCATCAAGTCTAGAGTTTCTCGATCCACAATGTTGTCAGACTTCAAAAAAACAATGACACTGTATCCGCGTTCTTTTAAGGGCTGGTATAACTGCTGAAGTAGAAACTTAAGTTCAGCGTTCGACCTCTCCCACTCCAGCTGAATTCCATCGAAATCTTGACTCTCCAAGAAAGTCAGGACAGAGTCTATAAATTTCGCACAGCGCTGTTCACTCTTCACCAACTCTTTGTACAATTTTCCCTGGTCTTGTGAGACGATTGATATCAACACCCTCAATGCTGGGTTCTTCATTCTCAAACCTTGTACGGATCTATAACCACCTAAGATACATCAAATTTCATTAGCATTCTCCTGAGTACTTGAAATATATCTTGCTCTTGAGGTTTTTTTACCTTTAACTTGATCATATTCGGTGTCACGAGCAATAACCGTCAACTCATGAGGATCTGTAAATAAAACAAGAAGATGATTAATGGGCTTGTTCTAATTGGTTTGTGGTTTGGTTTCTAGCAAAAAGGGACTGACCTAAGGTCGCTGAATTGTAAACAACATGAGTGCACTTGCGACTGGGAATGATTTGCGGTGGCAGTGAAAAAGGCTCAGACCTGTAAGCTGCACTGGCCTCGAAGTGACAAATAGCATAAGGTACAGTTTGCACACTTCGAAGAACTGGAGGATTAACTTGCTCGAGCCATATGCTCTTATGATCGAAACCATCATACGTCGGCGGTACTCGACGTTCCACCGCATCTCGTAGGGGCAGTCTTTTATTTAACCTATTAAAATGAAAATGCAAATCATCCAATGCTCTCTTTTTATGCATTTTTTTACGTACTTGTTCTTTAGTTTCTTCATAAAGAAAACTTTGTTGTATTTATATGTACAATTATTTAATCAATTCATGTTTATAAAAAAACTGTTCAAATCTATTCAACTTTTAATTTATTTTGTTGTAAAACATATTCAAACTGAAAGATAGAACATATATTTTATGCATAATATCAACAATTGAGGTTATATGAATTTTAACAGTGTCTGGTTTTTTAAATCAATTTAGATGAATATTGAATTAAATTTAATTTATTCGTGTACGTCATTCACATTTTGATTTTAATAATTTTTATAATTTATTCACAAACCATATCAAAGTATGTCTTTATAGTCCAATCAGTTTTAAGCATAACTTTAGTTCTTAAAGGCAAGGGTTCAATTCTCTTCCCTTATTTAAATATAAATGATTCCATTCTTTTATTATTTATTTTCAAACTTTAATTCTATACTTATTCATTTTTTAAAAATAACAATCAATCTCTAAAATATTTATTCATTATTGTCAATTAAAAAATGTTTCATGTATGAATAAGCAATAATAAATAATTAACAACTACAACAATTATTTTATTGTCAAACTTCAAAAATTTTTTATTTTTATGACTTGCATGAATAAAAATACAGCATTAGCATCCATAAGACAAAATTTATTATATGCAAAACTTCTTGAAAGTACATGCGTATTAAGTTAATAACAGTATATTTTGTGGACAAAAAAAATTAAATTGAAAAAAATGTAACAAATTGTTTTTTCAAAATATATCATATAGCCATTTACTCCAGTTAAAAAATAATTTACATTACAAAAATTAATATAATTTTAACAAAATTTCTTCAATGTCAAGGATAATTGTTTTTACAAAGACAATGATACTAACTGTCCATAGTTCGGTATGTCATGAAGTTTGAGAGACATGAGCATTCCATTTCCAATACTCGATGGATAAGCTTCTACCGCATCTCGAAGTGGAAGTCTCTCAGATATGCTGCTGTTATATGTGCTTTCAACTTGACTCCTTTGAAAAGGCAATTCTTGCGGCAGAAAAGATTGCGCTTCCGGTATCCAGTGAGAATGTATTACTGTCGCAATAGTGAGGCTCAGGAAAGCCCATATTGGCCACATGATTGCTGTTCAAATAAACATTTATAGCGTGTTATTTTAAATTATCACACTGGTACCCAAATCATTTCAATTAAAATAAAATAATTGTCAAATATCGCACTAAAATTTGTTTGTTTACTCAACTATTTTGTGTAAAGCTTTCCTGCTCTAGCGAACGAACTTTTTGTTATTTTGTAGAGTTCGAAAATGAAACGAAAAAAAGTTTTGAAGAAATCTTCATCATCGAAGAATATTAAATGGAATTAAATATACATAATTTGACAGATCGAACATCTTGATTACATTTGAATGAGATCCGCTCGAAAAGTTGTTTTGAATTGCGGTTCCATTTTTATAACTGATATTTAACGATCCAATTATCGCTGGTCTTCACAAACTTACATTTTCAATTACCTTTAAATGGTCGGCGAAAAAATAGCTATCGATAATATAGTCAAAATGAAATAAGCTAGCAAAGCAGTGAATGCGAATTTCGCAGCAATTAACTATCGATCATAAATAAAAAAGATAATCACGTTTAAATATGAAAATCGGATTGCTTATGTTGATCTGTACGGCGCAGTATCATAAAAGCCAACGGTTTTGAATAAATTAATTTGTTTTGATTTTAACCAGTATTACGGTTCAGCCGCTTGATTTCGGCTAAATTTAAAAGAATTTGAATTCGAAGTTGTTTGCACGATTTTTAAATTTTGTATTCAAATTCGCAAAATAAATTTTAAAATTATAATTATGCGCAGAGTCATTATAAAAATAATTCAAACGTATGTAATCATTTTTTGATTTTAACATTTTTTAAGTTCCTCTAATTTTAAGACTTATGTACATAAAAAAGTTTTTTCATTTTTCCTATATTTTTTCTAAACTCACCTCTTTTTGAGCAATTGACCGTACGTTCTTTTCTTTTCTATGAATCCAAAGTTAAGTGCACTAAACAAACCAACAGTTTTTATTATAACACTATTTTTAACGATTGACTTTATTGAGCCTCGGTCTCTCATAAGCCGAGGCCTCAAACTCGCGAGGAAGGCGAACGACAAATACTGTATTCCGAACGCGTATAGGACTCATATATACCTGCAGGTCCCCTCAAACACCGATGACGTACTGTGACATCTTAGCACCATAAAGACTAAAAAATTGTTTTTTGATAATGTTCCAATCATTCCTATATACATTTAAACATCCTCATTACACTTTTTATCTTAATTTTTATCAAACCATTTTCTTTATTTGTCACAAATATATTCAGGAAGAATAATTGACAAATATTTCTCTACTCTTCTTAACCATTTTTTAATTCTTCATCCCGTAACTTTCAAAATTTGTCAAAGTTTGTTTAAAAACACTTTTCTTAAATCAAACAATATCCAAACGAAATCTTGAATAAAAATTCATTTAAATTGTGATTAATGAATATAAACAAGCCAAAAGACTTTGCTTGAGTAACAAACAATTTTTGACAATTATCATTAATATTTATAAAATTACAGTTTGAAAAATTCAAAATTCCAAATTTGCTTTTTCGACCGGTCAAAAAAATTGGTTTTAATTTCGTCGATTATATGATGACCGGTTATTTTATATAATATGAAAAATTCGTCGATTCAAGACAATAAACTTTTTCGACTCATCAAACTACAAATTTTCAGAAAAACAATAACTCATAACCATGAATATGTTTTGGTGCAAACTTGGCAACCAAATGTAATTTATCGTGAAGTGTCTAATTTTCATAAATCGCTGAAGAATCGCGCGTGAGGAAAAAACCGAGAGCGTATAGAAAATCGATATGATACACAAGAAGGCACCGAACGTCTCAATCGATCGCCCTTTCTTTCCATTCTAAGCGGTCCTGTTTTTATCTATCAAAGAAGTTATGCAGAGTTGGTGTCATTGTTCGCTTCTTACTCTAAATGGTCTCCAAGGTCAAAAGCGTCATACTTGCGCATAGAGGACTATATTTTTGCGGACGATTTTTCGTTGACCTTCGTAGATCGGTGACCTAATGATCCCTACTAATGTTAGTTTTGTTCCTCTATCAATTTGTAATTACCGCATCTAATCATAATTCAAAACACCAAACTAACTTTTATCTGATAAATATTAATTTGGGAAACGGCTTGCATAAATTATGTACAATCGAAAAAACTGATATTATCCTTATAATTAAGAGATATTTATAAATTATTTCTTCCATATGGTACAGATTAAATCAAACAAATTATATATGAGTCAATGAATACATTAAAGATGTATTATGCATGAAATTAATTTTATATATTATATTTCTTTTTGTATATAGTAAGAGAAATACGTACTGAGTACAATATTATTAAGTATGTAAAGCTACAGAGTTGAAAAATTATAAAATGTATTAATTATGATATTTTATAACTTGAATAATTCAACTGACTATTTTTCAATCAGTTTTTAAATATTATCTAATATTTTGGTAATGATATTATAATAATTTGAATTAAAGTGCTTTTTTCTGTTTAATATAAAAACATATTTTTTATCAATCAGATGGAATAAGAAGTGGAAAAGTATGAAATATTCAACACACATAATATTTAACATTGACTGAAAAAGACAGATTTATAAATCGTGAAAAACAATGACAATTAACTGGGAATATTTTATTATATTTATCAAAGAAATAATACTTGATTCAGCGAAAACATAAAAGAATTTTGTGCAAAAGTAATTATAATATAAAATCAAAACATAATCAAAAACAATAATCAAATAAGTGGTAATAATAGTCGTCTATAATATAGTTAATTATTCTTTAATGAGTGATTGAAAAATGCATCGCTTAAAGTTAAAATTATTTGTCAACAATCGAAGAACCGTTTCTTATGCTGATGAATTCAAAATTATATTTGAAAATATTTAAAAAAATCCTCAGATAATATTTAAAAATAAAGGCTTAAATTTAATGTAATGGAAATAAAATATTTTTATAAATATAATTTGAATAAATTACTAGTAATCAAAAAATTTCTGAAGAATTTTTTACAATGCTGTTATGTTTAACAAATAATGTTCTTGATAAAATTCAATTCAATTAATAATAATTTCAATTTAAATTTCTTTCAGAATAATACAAATTTGTATTTCAACCAATAGTTCTTTTCCCACCAAATTTACAGAGATGTACTTTTCCATGAAATGAACTCTAGCTTCCACGAAACACTGGTTATCAAATGATAACACCGAGAATACTTTATTTCCGAGGTACAAAAAAGCCATCATTTCTTAGACTTTATCTGAGTAGATTCACGATAAGAATTAATATACCACTAAGAAATCAGTTCAGTCGTAATTTCCCATCACATGTAATGTACTTTGCTACTAGGTTACACTGCTCAATTCTTCTCCTATCCTTACAACTCTATGTCCATAAAGAAAAGTAATATAAATCTCATAATTATAAAGTGATGTAGTAAAGTTATCAAACTGGTATCAATTTTTCTCCCCGATGATATCTTTATAGATTGAATGATTTTTCCATCCTTTCCTCTGCGTGTGCTATAACTCAACTCGCTCAATCGCTTTTCTCTACTCATTTTCTGACTTTGCAGAACGTCCTTTTTTATTGCCCTCGGATTCAGTCTTTATTCGGTGGATGGACTGTTTGGTTTCAGGCCGAAATCAGGTTTTGGATGACAAATAGTACCCGGTTCAAATTAGCATCTAATTTTCGTGGCCTGCAGTTGTGTGTATGTATGCAGCATCGGAGGAAGGCGTGTCGCTATAAACTTGCTACACAGGGAAGCCGGTTAACAAAATTTAAAAAAAAGGCCTAGAACTGGTCGTCAACCATCGACGACCGGCGACGTGTCCTTGAACCGAGATGCAAACATGAACATTCCCTTAACTGTAATATAATCGACACCACGGTTTCCACGACCCGATCGTCTTAATTGAAACAGAATAGCGCGACAATCACGTAAATCAGATTATCATCTTCGCTGGTCAGTTAATTTTATCAGGACTTCTTTGCTTATCAGCTGTCGCCTGCATATTCTTTCCAGCACTCTCCTCATTCTAAACATGCCCCCTTATTATCCAGGGATAGCCAAATCACACACACACTAGCATACAATGATATAGACACACACACACACACACACACACACACACACACACACACACACACACACACACACACACACACACACACACACACACACAAAACAATTTTTCCACACA
>JABFQD010005211.1:0-10944 GCA_022817045.1 Psix sp. ZL-2020
AAATGTAATTTTATCGTTATAAATTTATATGTATAATTTTGTTTTAAAAATCTTGTTTTAGAAAATTCGAAATCAACATTATTTTCAGAAAATCCAATTTAATTCTATATTTTACTTGCATATTCATTTTTAGTCATTTTAAACTTTATTTAAATATCTTTTAAATATATTTCAGATCTACAAATTTGATAAAGATTTACTCGAATATGTTTTATAATAGTATATTACATGACGACGAAAAAGTGTATAGGTTAAGTTTGCTCGCAGGGCTGCCAATCTAAAATGTGTTTTTCCAGTGTCGCGTACGATATTTTACGTTTCGAAAAACCGAAAAATGTTGGTATCGACAATTTCTTTTCATTTTCAAGAGCTTAAATATATGTGTATATTTTTAAAATAATCAATATTATTACAAACTAGAAACAAAAGTTAAAACACTATTATAATATACTTATAATTTGACTCTACTATATGCTTTGATAAATACTCAAAATCAATTTTTTATATTCTTACACTTTGATTTTCCATTAATTAATCATAATAATTATATTGCAAAACAAGCGCCTTTGGTATAAAAATAATAATGCGGTTAGTTTATAACCTTACCGGTATTTACACCCTTCGTTCTATAGGCATAAACTTAGTTTGTATAAAAAAATAAATCTATTAAATAATTTATTCTTTTTGAAAATAAACATAAATATCCTCATATCTCATTTAAACGACTGCCAGATTTCGAAAAAAATTTTTTAATTAGTTAATAATAAAAAACACGTATATTTTATTTTCAAGTTGGTATTACTTATCGTCTAAGATAACTAACTTCAGAGTATACATATTTGCGAGTCTTTTAATGTATTAAATTTACTACAAAAACAGGATGTTTCAGTATGTTACTGAAAATATTCTACATCTTTCATTTTTAAGGTGAACAAAATCTGTTGAGACCGTTTGCAAAAGGGCGGAAGAATGGTTGTAAGCTCCGCTCAATGATGGCGGCGAATTGGAGGCTGAGACGTTATCGAGCGAACTCTCCCTCTTGCTCTAGCTATCTCTCTTCTTTTGGCCAATACGTGCACTTGTACGTGAGTGTGCGAGCTTTCGGTCTTCTCTACTGGCTTATTCGCGAGTTTGCCGACCTAACAGGCCAAGGCCTTTTGCCTCAAAACCAACTCGCGATTATTCCCCGAGACAGTTAATCATTTCTGCTCTCAAAAGCTTTCGACACCTCTCTTTCAACGGCTAACTCTAATTGCTTTTCTTGAGACGCCCACGAAAGTTCCAAGATTTTCAAATCTTCCAATTAAGATTTTCAAATAACTTGAAGAGATTTTTATTTGTATTCGAGTTTCAGCTGAATGAAACATTTTAACTATTAAACAATTGGAAAAGTCATTTTTTATTGACTTTCATAAACACATTAGGTTTCTTTCGGTCAAAATTTATAGCACATTTTTTTCTTACCGCCCAGTTTTATGTAGTATTGAGTACCCGGAAGTTAGATTCGACTCTCGTGCTCAGTTTTCGTGATTTTCTTGTAAGAGCATATATATATAGAAATATATATCTGTTTGAAATAAAATTTTGCGACGTGAAAAGTATATTTTATATTTACACTATTTTTTAAATTTACATTTTTTGTGTGTTTTAGACTATGATTCTAAGGACTGTGTTTAGTTATATTATGTATGTTGAATTCAATTATTATGAATAATTTATTAATACAGAAATGTTAATTTAATTACACGAATTAATTAAGGAAATTATTTATCAAAATATTGTTTAACAAATGTTGGAGTACTTTTGAAACGGCATATAAAAATTGTAATTAAACTTTGCATATGTTTTTGAAATAATTGGAAACAAATTATGTATTGACTGTGTTCTTAATGGAACCGAATTTGTCTATGCTCTCATTCCGTTGAAAAGTAGTTTAACATAGTATACTTTTTGAATAAATAAAAACAACAGGAAAATAGCAGAAAATGAACAAAAAAGTTGTTCTATAAGCCAAGAATGAACAATATAGATGAAAATTTAAATTAAGTCAAAATCGTTCCCAAACTTTAAAATAACTTTTTGAATAAATATCGTGCTTTGTACAGAGTCCTTTAAAAACGTCAGAAAATGCATGCTTATATTACACATTTTTATGTTTTTCATTGTTGCAAAACTCCGTTCGTAATTCCATTCTTGTGATTTTGTCGAAACCCTTTTATCATAAATAATAAGTTATTATTTTTATATTCTGATATGACATCTATATAATTTCTCAAAACTCCAAAACTCTCTTGGTTTTCATATGAAATCGTGAAATCCTTTGCATCTTAATGTTTGCTTTCTCATTCAATCAAGAAATCAAATTTGCTAAAAAACATAAAAGAATTCGAAAACGTATTGCAATTTTTCCTACAGTAATTCATTTATTGATTTAAAATAAACAGAATAAAAAACTATATTTTTTCTTAATAGTCATCAAGACGTTTTATAATAATTAAAATGTATAAATATACACATTGTATAATAATAATTATATAATATACTTTGACACAGTTCTGAAATATTATTACATTTTCATTAGTTAATTTATAATTGACGCAGATAAGGTTTATTATGTCTTGAACATTAGCCAAATTTCTGTTAATTAAAACAATATTTCAATCGATATAATAATTATATCTCAAACAGCATATGTTTTTCGTTTCATTTTTCTTTATAACTGATCTTCCTTTTCTGCAATCGTGCTCTGTAACACTTGTAATTTCATGAACATCAAAATAGGTCGTTACGAAATACTAACTTGACATGTAAAGGGTTCAAAGTACATCTCAATGAATCACATTAGGATACATTTTTACTGCAGTTATCACTGATGATTATAGCGTAAAGCTGCATTCGATTCGCTAGTTGTACTTTGTGATCTTTGAAACTGAATTAAATAAGTTAAATACATGAATAAATATAAAATTAATTTATGAAATATATATTAGTACGGAAATATATAGGTTACCTTTGTAAGTTGCCTACTTCTGTAATTTTCAAGAAAACAAAAAATGAATAACTTTTAATAAGACCGCTTCAACTTGCAGAGTAAAAAATCTTTAATCATCGTTTTACAAACTCCTTAGTTCCTAATAGTTAATATGCAATATTAAGTCGATACAATCTTGATTATTTCTAAACTGTAACAAATAAAAAAAAGTAAAGGATTAAGTCAGCAATCATTACAGTAAAGAAGAGTCTTGTTAAGTTTCAATATTATTATTTGAAGAAGAATATTCCATTTATACTTATCGGATTTCGGACTTTAATACTTTTAAAATATTGATTTAGAAATTAGCAAACTTTTAAGCGCTTCAATGCATTTCGTTTTGATTTTTTAATCATTTTTTGCAAGAGAATATGAAAACCCATTAAAAACTGACTAAACAGAAATGATATACATGTATTTCCACTCATTTTCGTCTTTTCCGTTTGGAATATAATATTGCTATATTATACTTATTGCGCACTTTTACTATTCACATAGGTAAATCAATATCCTAGTTTTTGTTCTATTCAAGATTATTGTATTATTCGAACGCTTTAGTTTTAATTGACTTCAAGATGCTGCAGATCGGTCGACAATGGTCCGAACTGAATGATCATCGAGATATATAATTTCAATGCAAAAATACACTTCAATCCATTTTCTCCGTTGATGCGTTTTTACGACATTCATTTTTAACAGTCTGGGCTTTTCTCTTTGAAGAAGCTTAGTTTTAAAATAATTAACCGAAATACTGTTTTTACACAAACTGGTTGGTAATGATTAATGAGAGGGAATCCACTGTAAAAAATCTACAGTAAGAATATTGAATTTGTGTAAATACTGATAGAAGTAATATTGTTTAAAAGTGGTAATTTAAATAGGAGTATTTTCATTCTACATGTTTTATATTTAATTTCAATGAAATCGTTAATTTTATATATGGGTCGTATATAGTTTATATGATGAGCAAATAAAAATTCGCATCAGTGTTACGAGGACGTAGAAATGTAGCTGCAGAATAAGTGGTCTAGCTTGACTGCGTTCGTATACACTGACGTTAGAGCGTGACTTGTGGCCTCCTCTCTATGGTTCTACCCTTATCGCCACAAGCTCGCATAAAGCTCGGTTCTTGGTAGAGATCGATCTAGGTACGTCGACCTCGCACGCCAGACTCTTGCTCGTTGTAACGTGTCTATGCGTATAAATCATCCTTTTAATTCGCAAGCACTCGACGTTCATTCAGTTCAACCTTATTCAGCGTGCAAAAGCTAAAAATACAAACGCCCCTTTTTTCCGCATTATCACACCTGCGCAATCACTCTTATCAAGTTCAGCTCGCTGCCCTGCTTGCCGAGCTTCGATTATTCAGACTGTTTTTCCAGCTTTAACTTCGATCTCAAATAATTAGTTTCGCTGTTCCTTTGGAAAGATATCGTTATTTTTTATTTTTTGCGAGGTTTTTTATTTCTTGTTGTCTTTTTTAAGTTTTACATTTGAATAAAATAATATTACAAGAAGTTGAATTGCACAATTTTTATTAGTGCCATTTTGGAGTAAAGTACTTAACATTTTAAAGGTCAAACATTTTTAACTTCGAGTTTTATTATTGTTCAAGTTAAGCTTTGTTTAGTAATTTATTAGATTGAAATTTTATTTTCTTATTTAAATGAATCACATATTATGTCTAAATTTAATATATAGAAAGTGGAATATTTGATTTGTCGGTGGACAAATCGGGTTAATTTAAAACTCAGCAAACGGTATATTTATTTATATAATCTATATTTTTAGATATTTAAATAGTTAAATCAAATAGAAATATTTTAACCAACTATAATTTAATTAAATGTAAAATAACAGACTTTTTAATTTCAAAGATATTCGATTTCTACGCCATTTTTCTAAGTAATATAATATTTCAATCATATAACCTACTTCACACTTTTAAGCATGAGTTAGAAAATCAGACAAGAAATGTAAAATATCACAAATTTTGAAATATTCTAGTCTGGATTAAGGTTTTACTTTATGATTTATGTAACTTTGTAACCATTTGATCCTAACCCTGATGAAACAGGGAATATAGTATACATCTATTATACTTATATCAGTCGGACATTCATCTTTTGTATATTGTACATATAATTGCATTATATATTGAAGGGGGGGGGGGGTACAATTATGATAGAAAAATCACGATTCATTAATGTAAGTTTTTATAAAAAAATATAATATGAGTGTTTTGTAAACCTTCATGTGACAATGTGAATTATAATTTTATTTTCACCCGCTAGTGGGCGCATTGCGGTTTTTCCTGTCAACAGATAAAGATAACTGAGTTATGTTTTTATCAGTAAACAAAAAGGTCCGAAACATTTAACCTATATATAAAATTAAACTTCAGAGTGGTTACTGAAATTCATTTCGCGTATTCAATAAATTTCAAATACCTTTTTCATTTTTTTTAATTTAACATTTAAATAAACATACTCTTTTAATACTTAAAACATTTATTATTAGATCATCCCGAAACAACAGATGAGTCAGTTTTAACGTAAAATAAAAAACATTAAAAATGTTAAGATTGCTGAATTTATTGACTTAGAATATTATTTTTACTTAATGTATTATTTTTGCAGAGCAGATTTTTCAAAAAGATATCGTCTAGCATTATCATAAAATTTCAATATCCAAGTAACTCTGCTACAACTTTTTTCGTGTAATTATATATGTAAATCATACAACTCGGGAAAAAGTTAGCTTTTAAGCTCCGGCGACTGAAATTCTACTTCCGACGAAATAGGTGAAACTTGTTGGAAGGAGGAAGAAGTTGCGCGATTTAACGCAAGCGTTAATAGGATCTCGTCTTAAGCAGGGCTTCGTTCTACCTTTAAAACCAATCTTACAATTTTTTCGAGCGACATCTTGCACATGTCCAATTGTGTTCGTGGAGTTTACTTATTTTATAACACTTGCTTTACTTAATGATTTGCAAACATGCTTATCGTTTTGTTTTTAAAACAATATTTCAATTTTCATTGCAGGATTGAGAAAATCCTAAGAAAGGGAAAAACAAATTTCAGGCAATCTTTAAGAAACAAATAACCAAGAAGAAGAGATGGAAAGAGAGAATGTAATTATAGATTTACTCAAACTTGAACTGTTATCAAGCGCGGGACAATTTTCAACCGGAACAGGTATAACTGTGCGCAGGCAGTTTCACTTCCGCGTCGGAAATTTCATATCTGTCGCGGCACTTGGGCCGATCCGAGCGGAAATAACGAGCTGTACGAGGGATGTTGTTTCTTTGGAACGGCAATCGTGTCATCTTGCGCGGCTATCTACTCAGGCTTGTTGAGCAATCGAGAGCATTACTAAGGCATCTATTGCTGTACGACATTCTTACTCTATAGATTTATTTTGCTCACATTAAGGAGATAGAAAACAAAACTCACAAGCCAAATTTCAAAACTGGTACGGTAGAGAATATGTATTTCCATCTTTCGTGTGTAGCTGTAAAAAAGAAACACAGTTTTAATCAATACCAAAAAAACGTTTTTGAAATTCGTTTTTAATTTATTATTTATAGAGAAAAATGCTTGGTACTTTGTGATCGAATTATTGTATTTGTACAAATTTAATTATCATGCAAAATGGTTTGTAAGAAAGTCCACTATTGGCGAAATGAATAGAAGACTTGCAATTTAATACAGTTCTTTGAAAAATAATCTTTTTTAAACCTTTGAATTGATGAAAAGTTGGTACGTATATATTTTATCTTTTTTAACTGTAAGAAAAATTACCATAAATTTGTTATATTAAAGATTAGGTTATAAAAAGAAAAAGACGAGCTGTAGTTAATGAAATCATGTTTTTAAATGAAGAACAATTGATTGATCAATATGACCAGTAAAAATGGCCATATTATGGCCAGTATGAGGAAAACTTTAAATTATTTTACAAGATATAAAACAAGTTTATAATTATTTTAAAGTAATATGATTAAAAATTCATTCATTATTTAATCAGTTAACGTTTATACTAACTCTATTTTCTATATTGTGAAACCTGATGTATATGGTAGTGTTCAATTTATGTTTTCAATTTCCGTGTTTTTGAATTATTTCCACTGCTTTGAGATCTTTTGAAATAGCTTGTTGGCTCTTAATGATCCTGCCAATTTTTCTTGCGTTTGACACGAGTCTTTACGAAGTAATGTGCTTCTAATTCTGCATTTTTGAAAACCCCTTTTCTCTCACCTTCATTTCGACTTCATTTCAAAGTCAGCGTTCTTCAAGCGTTGAAAATACTCACCACATGTTCTCGGACTAATAGCAATCTTGTTATAAGGATTTGAGATCATTCGATGAGTCTCAGCCACAGATTTCTTCGTATTGAAGTAGAAAATGAAAACTCAACAAACGACGAGAATTTGATAGTAAACTGATATTTTCACTCGAGAAAACTGTGCCAATAATTCAACAAAAAATGATTACTGTTCCAATAAGATTATGCTGAGTAATGTAAAAAAGTTTTCATCTAATAATTTGAAAACGTTTTTACAAAGATACTTTTCCATTTTCAGTTCAATTTTATCGATTTCAAAATATTTATGGTTATACATTTGCATAAAAGCTCCTAATAGTACTTTACGCAACACGGGAGTAAAACGAGTGATTACCCCCTAAGGAACGGATTGTTGTTTTTTTTATTATGCGTATAATATTTTTGTTCCGTAAACAAGTAGAAACACAAATTAATCGGAGAGTATAACTCCCCGATTAATAGATTTTCGCCCGAGGGACTAAAACTGTTTCACGTGCACGCGTGACAAGAATAGCATATTACCTCACTAGTGAGAAAATTCGATTCTACAGCTCGCGTGAGATAAAACATATTTTGTTTATAATAAATGACAGTTATTTGTTGTTCGTTTATTTAGACGATTTATAATATCATTCTAGAATTTAAAGATAATATTGAAATATGTTTAAAATTCATTTGACAATAAAACAAGTTATTTTAACGGGCTCTTTTCTTTGCGTTCTCTTGAACTCATTAACAAGGTTCAAGTAGACAATGTCTTAAATGCCCTAATTATATCCGACATTTTGGGTCGTCGCAGTTATTAATCTAATGATATAATCAAACACGATTTCAACAAAATATTTGTTTATTCTTCATTTTATACGTTGAGGTTGATGAACTTAGTTTAGTCTTTTCGTTATTGATGAATAACGGCTCAATTGGATAAAGGTTAACCCTTGTCAACTGTAATCCCAATCGGCATTTTATTATTTCAATCAATAAATATAAAAAATACATTTTCACTTTTCAGTTTTTTCTTATAACATTTTTATGATTTTTTTAAATACAGTTTTAGTTAAAACTGGTTTCTAGTTTTAAAATATTTCATCTCTTTTATGACTAAAATTCACGCGATGTCGTCTTTTCGAGCACATTATACATGTTTAGGTAAAATATTTTCTCGATGTTGCTACATATCATTTATATAAGACGGTAATTTATATGTTAAAAATGGTTAGGGCATTCTATGTGCTTTATACACAGCGATAAATTATAATCGTATTTTTTGATAATCTACTACAGACAGGTCAAAATTGTTCGTACACAATCAATCATCAGACGACAAGGATCTCTTTACTTAATTATTTGTTAATTACTCGAATGCAAATTGCCTATGTACAGTCATTAACAGTTACGTTGGCATTTGTTATCTCTTTTTATTCAATTACTTGCAACGTGCAAAAAGAGACAAAAAATAAATGTATGTGTTATCGCGATTAGAAAGAATATTTTTCTTGTGATACAAGAACAAACTGATTTTGATTATTATAATAAATTTGTTTCAATAAATTGTCTTTGAATTCAGGGAAATTTGCAGTTATTGTTAAAATCGGGCAATTATTTATCTTGTTTTTATTTTTTAGAAAATGTGCTGTATTTATATTAAAAAGCACCAGTAAACCACGCTTATCGTAATTGAAAAATATGTAATGCAGATGAAAATGTGCAATTGTTCTTTTAAAACCTGTACGATGTATTGTGAATCTGAAATGTAAAAACATATAAGCAATGAAAGCCATTTTCAGTATTACACGATGACTTTTGGTCGTTGACTGTTTTTAAATCGTCATCGTTATTAATATTCTTTCAATGAAAATAAAACTTAAATAAACAGATAAAATTGCTGATAATTGTTCTTACAGCAATTTTGTTTCTCTTGCCAATCAAGTTATTAACAAAAAATAGATTGTTTCATTCGTATCATGTGTATCTACCAAAAAAATAAATTCTTTTGGTTAAATAAAATTTATTGAAATATATTTTCAAATTATGCAAATTAATTGAATTTAATTTAACGTCTAGTAATAAAATATTAGTTTCTATGATTTCTTATATTTTTTTTATTATTAAGTTTTATTTGTGATAAACTGGAATTTGCTTAAACATAAAAGTTTCGTCAAAAATATTTTTTAATTTGAGAACTCCTTAACAGTGCTTTGTAGTTGGACCAAATTTAGTTTGAAATGATCATTATGTGCATATTCATTGAACTGTACTCTAATTTATGGGCTGAATTGTTAAAAAAACTTTTAAAAACTCCACTTATACTGTGACTTTAACAATAAGGACTTTTATAAGTGATGCGTAAACGTCTTACACGATGTTTTATTGCCACATTGAAATTAAACTCAATATTCAAGAATAAATTCTTTCAATAGTATTTTTTTCAATATACCACAAATGTTTTTTTATTAATTAGTCGGTCATATTATGTATATATATTAAAGCATGTTAATTTAGTTTAACATAAATTTACTTTCATTATAGAATTTAAATATAATAAATGAAAAAAAAAAATAACAATAATGAAGAAATTAAGTATAATGAATGAAACCTTACATATATACATATATATTTAATCTATACATATGTTTTATTTTATAATAGATTTATTGAAAGTAAATTTAGTAGAATTAATAATTAAATTTATTAATTGAAATTTTATATTATATTCCTAAATGTGCAAAATGATGAATATACAAAATTACAATTGCAATAAATTAAATGATAACCCTAGAGAAAATTCAAAACATTTATCAATTCCAAAGAATTTTAAAAGATGAGATGTATTAGTATATCATAAGCGCAATAATTTGATTTTTAAGTCGATTAATATTGTATTTTATTGGTACAGAATACATAACTATTTATATACAGAAAGGAAATTTAATCTTATCATTGATGCAGTTTATTTTTCACACGATAAAAGTCAATTATTGTATGATATGCACGGAAATTACATATGCGTTTATATTCTCAATATATCCGATCGAAATTTGTAATTGTAGGTGACTATAACCTACCATAAATTAATTGGGAAAGCAGTTTTAGTGATCTAAATAATTATTTTAATGAACCTCTTTTATAGGGAAGATGAAGCAATAAGAATTATTGACATTACAGTTTTATATGTACAAAATATATATATTACATACATTTTCAATAAATTATTTTTATTTTCAATGCAAAGAAAATTAAAAACGATTTGTTAAAATTGTTCTGTAGATCTGATTTTCAGAAATAAAATATTTTGTATAGATTTAATAATTTTATCTAATTAAACTTAATCGTGTTTTAGTGTAGTATTATTTTATGATTTCACTAGATGATGATGCGCACTAACGCGCGCTATTTTTTGTCAAAATTACATCAAATAGCATGTATTATTCTTGTACAATAAACTGATTAATTCCAGTCTTTTCCTTAATTTTTTATTAAAAAAATAAACATTTTCAATATTTTATCCTAAGCAATATAAACTTTCTTGTTTATTTTTAAAATCATTCTTGCAAGTTGACATGTTATGTATTTTGAATAATAAACAT
>JABFQD010005212.1:0-10941 GCA_022817045.1 Psix sp. ZL-2020
GTTTATAACTTTAATATTCTTTTCTTTCATTACGACATATTTGATTATAAATACAACATGTTAGGATTTCACTAATAAAGTCATTGTGACATCATAATAATACATTTTTAGTATATTGATGAAGTTAACATGAACATCCGTTTATAATCTGAGAGAGATAATAAAATTTCATTAGAAAATCTCAATTTATAAATTAAATATACATGAATCCATTTTGATTTTTCAAGGTAATAGTGTACCTTGATCAAAAAGTATGATTTCTACAGTCGCGCCAAGAGGGATTTTCCTGAGATGAACACAGTCGCAATGATTGCCGCTGGTACGGTGGCAAACGTCCGGTGCGACTCTGTGGGGTTCCGGTGGACGATTTTCGTCGTTTTCCCCAGCACAGAGCATGCTCTGCTCGACATCGGTATTTTGAGTCAGCAGAGGAGATGATGGGAAAGTAAAAGTTGTATTATCTAATGTCCACGTTTTCCTCTCCACACGATTATTGCTACCTACAAATGCATACAATGCAGTTAAATATTACTTTTATCTTATTATTCTCGAATCGAAACGGGCCAATTTCTGGCTTACCTAAGAATGTCGTGGTTTTCATACTAAAGTTAACTGGCAAATACATCCTGACGTCAACATCTGGCGAGGACAACTCCGGTGGCATTTTGTTATAAGCCTGGAGCTCTGTAAGGCATAGGTTTTCAGGACTCTCACATTGCTCGGTCGGGTTCGACGAGAGCACGATGTCAGAGACAACGTTAGAATTTACATCTTCTAAAATATCCTCGACGGATGGCGTCTCATGTTTCTCCAAACCATGATTATATTGGATCATCGCGGCCTTGAATGTTGGTGTGGATTTGCAGTCGCCAGTAGCGCGCAACCTGATCCAGTGAACAGACTTTGGGTTTGGGTTGTTGGCTTTTAGAATGAAATCTGCTCTTTCACCTGGAACAAATTCCGATTTCAACATCCGATACGCATTATTCCTCGAGCATTAGATAGATCGGAGAAAGAGATATTTATTCGCCAGTCATGGAGATTGCGATAGTCGTATATAGAAAGTGACAATACTGTAGCGAGCTGAGACTTTTTTGATATGAGAAAGATCAATTAGGAAATCATTAAGTCACGAATAGATAGAATGTGTTGACAAACATGATTGATTAACTATCAACACGTTTGACTTAGCGAGACGTATCCCATTGTTTATACATTGTTTTCGAAATATTTGCAGTTTTGTTTGCTGGCTTCGATGATTCTCAGAGAAAGTAACTTTAATAGTTTATTGTTCCGCAGTGGAATGTATATTATTTTATTATGGAAACTCACTTGGTCGGTTATTGCAAGCAAAAAAATGACTCCGTTTGAAAATAGCGATGATAAATAGACACTGCTTACGGAAGTAAATAGTTGATAGTGATAACGCATCAATAAATGATAGTTTTGTAAGTATAATACCTTTCGCTAAAATGATTGATGTAGCTACACGAGGGTTGATCGCATGTCCATCCAATGTGATTAGGACTAATTTATGGTTATCGACGGATAAAACCATCGGGCAAGATCCTGCTCCAGCTGCGTTGGCGACCCGGAATCGATGCCTGCGTCCCGGACGCACGTGGAAAATCAAAGTAGAGGGCGCAGCAGTTTCATCGACTTTGACTCCTTCTCGGCCGTTGATGAACATCGCGACTTTTGATGGGTCCTTACTGGAAGGATCAGGCCACTGTGTCAACAGCATCACGTGTTTTGGGTCATCGATGTCAAAGAGGGAGCGATGTGGATCTCGAACGTCAGCTTGCTTGACTATTAACGAGCCGAAAATACCGTTCTTCATATCAGCACCTGTAACCACAATGCAATTTTCCTTACATAATGTTGCAACATCGTTAGAACACGTAATCGCAATTATATTCTTACAAATGCAACATATTTATATAAGCTCTGACTAGCTAAGTTGTATAATTTCAGAATATCAGATAATTTGGAAATCAAACGAAACCTTGAGAGAAGAAATCAGCTGAGAATTCTATCAAAGCTGCAATAAGACTTAGGTTGAAACTGTTGCTAGATAATTTGTAGAAACAGTTTCGAAATTTTCGTAACCTTTTCATGCAATTAGAAAGGATTCTTTTTGACATAAAAAGGTAGTGTGCTTTTAACATTGAATGGATAATCCATTTGTAATCCAAAACGAAGATAATTTTCCACGAAATACTTGCATGGAATAAATTTTTTTACACGACTTTAATTTTTTTAGTACAAACAAGGCATAAATTTCTCTTAAAAAATAAGATTCCGTTAACAAAATGTATGTATACTGTAAACGTTAAACCCAAGAAATTTTATTAAAGATAGTGAAAGACTGATGAGATAAATAAATCTCTGTTTATTTTTCATTTAGCTATTCAGATGAAAAGTAACTGAAATCCATCATATATTTTGAGAAAATATCTCTTCTATCTAAACATTTGATATCAAGTTAAATTTACAGATAAAATTCTTGTTGAATAATGGATAAGTGATGGCCAATACGACTTGGACTCGCGCGTGAAAAGGAAAGTCATTTCACAGCGCCAGCTTGGAAATAATTTTTGCGATGTCGCTCGCCAAATTGATGAAAGGCCATTTTCTAACGTTAAGCATGCGTTTACTTTCTAATATGAATCGTTCATAACTCGCTCTGACGAAGGACGTTGCGCAAACGAATCTTATTATAAGATGTATATGATTCAAAAGTCCAAGAGATTTGAATGCCTGCGCTGACAAATAATGTGTCCTTTGGTCAGTTCTTTTGCGTTCCCTCTTCAAATTGCTCCATGAATCATATAACCCAACTTGTGTCGCAATATCCATTAATGTTCTAGTCTCGATTTGTGGGTTCAGATTGGTTTCAACGTTGGGTTCACATACTCGCATATGATTCACAACGACGCCTTTCTCTTGTCAGAGTAAATTTAAGCGAAACGTTAATTTCATTTATATGTCCTCGAACAAATTAGGTCTCAGTAGCCATGTCTTTCGTTAGCACAGCAATTCAGCTTTATTTGATCAGATGACCAGTCAAGTGAAAATACTTGATTAATAAGAAAACTTGATCTAATACTTTTGTCGTTGCACGATTTCCGTTGAAGATCAATTAAAACGGTTTAATATAATAATTCGAATATAGTTGAAATATTCAGACTAAATGAAACTCAAATGATCATTTCGCACGGGATGATTTTTATCGCTAAGAATCGGATGTGAAATTAAAAAGCGAAGCGATAAAAATGGCAATCGAACCTGCGTGCGCGTGCCATATATGGGTCCCAGCGACGTTTGCCCTGAATTTGTATTGAAACGTTGTGTAGCTCGGAATCGGACATTGCGTTATTAAGGGAACGCCATCCATAAAAGGAGTATCTGCTTGAGATTGACCTCGCCAATGCACAGCCGCGGCTTTCCCAGGAAGATGATTGATCACATCAACTACTAGGATGTCATTTTCACATACCTAAAAAATTATATTTTATTATTCATCATTTCAGTAAAGGTTACTTTCAACTTCAAACTTTTCTCTTTTGGTTCTATGTACCTGAATACTGGGACCTGGAATTTGCCGATTCGCAATTAGAAACTGATTCTGTTTGGTAGCAGCATTGCAGTGCTGGAGTGAGCATTCCGTTTTGTTTGAGGAACATTGTTTACAGAGGCTGAAAATGCAAATTTGGTTAAATGGCAAAGAGACATCGCAGTTTATTGAATCTTAAATAAAGCTGAAATAAATACTCACGTGTTTGGAGCGCTGAATTCTTCCAGAACTAGTTTGACTCGGCAAATCATAGGCCAGTCCAGATGATGGCAAGGTCTGTCACATGATAAGAAGATTTGTTCTGAAATAGAATAAGAGTGTCATTGCTCAAATTAGAGGCTAGGCGAAAGTTATGATGATTGATAAGAATTATCCTATGTCAGTGTATTTTTTCCTATCGTTAATAGCAATCAGAAAAAATTTCACACTACATATGAGGTCGCTTCGGAAGTCGATTAATATTTTTACAAAAGAGCGTGAAAAAACCCGTAACAATTTTCAATCTTTTCTTAAGCAAAATTACATCTACTAAGCAAAGCAAATTGCTTCTGGTTTTATTTCTCTCGTTATTATTTACACACAGTACCAACTGTAGTAGTTTTCCTAGTTTCTCTCGCGTTTTGTTCGTTTTGTTAGGTGCTTGCTAGAGAATCAAGCAAATCATTTTGCGATCTCTACAAAAAACTTAGCAGATAACATATTTTGATGTTTTAATTATAATACAAGATGACAGAATAATTCGTGTTTTAATCGATTTATCTTGCTTGTCACGAAAACGAGCACGCGCAACAGCAGTTTAAGGTATATGATCTTATAAAAACAAGAGAAAAAAGACTGCCTGCAGTGAGATGTGGTACCAATTCACCTCGCCTAAGGTATAGAAAACATAAAATTCAATACCTCGCGCCATCAATCCTACTTCTTTCTTAGTTGCCGCTCTGTTTTAAGTGCATTTTATTTCTTTTTTACAGAATGTGATTGGTTTATGAGATCGCTTTTATGATGCACTAAATATGAGAATGAATGTTGTTTTTTATAGATGCGAAATAAAATTAATATTCAGAGAAATTGTTGCATGATCTTGAAATATCCTGTACTTCGAATTCATTTATTTCTAAGACAAAAATTTATAATTTTAGTATATTGCGATTTTTTTTGTCACTGCGAATTTAAATGAAAATGAACTGAAATAAGTATGCAATTTTTTGCTCAATACATGCTGGCCTATAAGGAAGTGCGAGTAGAAACTGTATCAGGTAAAGGAGAAATTGCATAATGATTCGTGAGCATTATTTACATGTAAATGAGTGCAATTGATCTTGACGGGTGGTACGTTACTGAAAAAGAGTTCTCTACGACCGTTTAAACTTTTAATTCTACATTCAAGCGTATGTAGAAACCAAATCATTTAATTAGGAAATTAGTATTAATGAATTAAATATTTTTTACAGAAATACTTTCTGGTCTTGAAATCAGGTTTAGAAAGAAGTTAAAAGAAACTGTGATCAGAATATTACAAAGTACACATGATATTAATTATAATGTATAAATAATACTTAAACTTTGCTATGATAGAAAATATAGTAATTATTTGAGTAATTCTTTCAAGACCATCATAAGATAATACATCTTATTCTTATAAAGGCAATATATAATTAATGTGTACATATTATTAAATAATATTTTAAATAAATACAGATTCGTGGTTTTCTGTATGTGATTTGTGTTCATTAGTTAAGACCCAGATTTATTAATTTGTAACATATATCTAGTATTGCATGCGATTTCGAAGAAATCATCTAAAGTGCTAAATACCTCGGAATCGACACGTGAATAGAACACATTTCTTAAGATTTGTATGCAAGAAAATTATGTGGAATAAATATTTTCTGATCTTTGCAATTTATCTAATTAAATTGTAACCAAAATACACGCTTAGAACGGATTTCATGTTCTCAATCATTAATATCAAAGCTAATCATATTTTGAGTAATGTATAATTAAACAGAATGAAGTCTTCATGGCATGATTTATTATGGATCGTTTAATTTTATTTAATTATTTATTTCCCTTTATAAATACTAATTATTTTTTAATAATAAAATCATATTTCGTCTTTTAAGGAAAGTAGCAAAGATTATTTAAAAAACATGTCTATAAAGAGTTGATAACATAAAATGTGTTTTTTATGTCATTATAATTAATATATTATTACTTACACAATTTTTTAAATATTTTCATCTATATAATGATTAATAAATTTATTGTTACTTAATCAAATAAAAAGTCAAATAACCACTGTATAAGAAAAACAATTATAATAAAATTCATGTTTTGTAAAGAAAAAGAATAATTATAATTTCATAGCATTTAGAAGATAAGATTTTGTGTTATGTACACTTAGCCTTGTTTCTTTAGGTTAATATATAATTGTGATCATACTTTTATATAAGGCAACTTTAAATGTGAATTTATTGATGACACATTTCTTTTATCAACATATATGCATTAAAAGAAATAATTTTAACACATTGCCAATAATTATTGTACATTCTTTCACTCTTTTGCATAACAATAAAGTTTTTTTTCCTATTTCAAATAATATTAAAACAGATAAAAATGATTAAATAATTTAAATAAAATATTCTTCACTTTTTTAATAATAACATTCAAATTTCTTACAATTTTATAATTTTATTATCTCCTTTGTTCCGTATAAGGCATAAAATGTAGTAGAAGTTCAATTTTATCCGTTGAACAATTTTTGATATCTCGAAAAGAATTTTTTCACTTCAGATCCATAACTAAAGATAGTTAATTTACCACTTAATTATCTCTGTCATAAATCATTGAATGTACATAAATCTTTAGAAACGGCTAAAAATAATTGTTTAATATTTTACTATATATAATTATGCAACGGAAAATGTTTATTTCCGGCAAACAAAATCGAGTTTCTACTTGTAAACTGCGCTAAATTTGTATTCATAAAAATTGTTATTACAGTTGAACAGTATATTTTTACATAATCAATTATAATTAACTGAATCATTGCAATCACTTTTGGTAGCACTACGTTTTTATTAACAATTAAATTTGTCATGATAAGCTGTTTTTTATAGGCTGTAAAATTTGAGCGCCACTCTACACAGAGCTATTCTTAAACTTATATGTACACCTAATAAACGTCTTTTCAAAATATAAATCATTGGAAAACTTAAAAATATGCTAATCACCTAACCCATAAATACAAAATAATGAGACTTATATATCATATGCTCAAACTTTCTAAGCACTGTTCTGCTTTGAAAGAAACGTGTTTAATAAAGTTTATATGTGCAGCGACATAGATGCGTCATGTCCCTTATGAGATGAAATCGGTGACAGTAGTTACGTAATGTAATATAAAAGAAAACTTACTAGGTGTATAATTGTTCAAATGCAAAAATGTGGCAGCTGCGACGATCATTAACACGATTATTGTACATCGCAGAAGGTATGGTGCAGGTGATACTGGACGATGCGCGAACCTTGGTGACTTGTTCATTTTCTACTAATAAGGGCTTATTTCGAACCAATGAGTCTGAATTTAATGGCATACCTTTCGAATTTTTATCTAAAAAACAATCGATATATAGTATACAACATCTGATGAACTACTGTTTGCGAAATATTCACACGCAAATATAGAAAGTGAAAATGGTTATTTCAATCGATCAATTTATCGTAATTGTAACGTTCGGAAAATGCAAATATTTATTATCTTTGAACAACCGAGTGATATTTGGCAAAAACCATATATCAAAAAAAGAAAATTTTCTTTTTCTTTATAAGAAACAAGATTTTTTTGGAAATGAACAATTTTAAAACGAATTTGAAAAGAAAACTTGTGATCGTTATTTAAAATATATAGTTCCAAAATAAAGCTATTTTATTATTTTATGTTGAAGTTTTTTTGAAAGATACATTCTGTATTAAATGTTCGTTGATTTTCCTACCTTGAAATATTTACATCATTCAATTTGTGACTGCAATCCACATCAGCCAATAGTAAAGATAAAATTCAGTACCGTTGCCACATAAATCATACTCGACTACTGTGGCTGATTACATATCTAAATGTAGACTCCTATATGTTAGATATCAAGACCTACTGTTGTGACTCAATCTAGGATCAAAAGGTAACCATTAATTTCGGATTGCTCGAAGATGCTACGCAGAGAATTTTTTCTGCAATTACTATAGTTTATAGTAATAAAAATCATGAATATACTAAGAAATATTGTAATAATGTATTAAAAATAGGAATTCAACTTTGAATATTGAAGAGTGCTGAGCTAAGTATATCCATACATTCTACTATATAAGAAGAGTAATTTTCTCATATAAGTTTTTTTCCGTTTAAGTAAACGCAAGATTTTTTGTTGACAAAAATAAGTTTCACCATGGTCAGACATAAAAAAGGTGTTAATTATGAAAACGAAAGTTACTTCAACATTGCCTTGTGAAAAGTTGGATCATAACATTTATTCGTCAGTTTTAGAAAAAGGTGCAAAATTGACTAATTTAAAATTGATGTCTTTTATATAGTTCTAGAGCTATGCTCTAAAAAAACTCTTAACTCTCTTTCTAATTTCATAACAAAAAACTTATTTCAGATTCGTCCTCCTAAATTTAAAGTAATTTTAATTTTACAATTACAAGCAAAATTTCACGGTGCATTTATTCATTTTATTTATTTATTTATTTTTTTTTTTTTAGTTATTTTAGTCTATGTAAAAACAATCTATTACAATAAACTGTAAATAGGCTAATGTATATTGTTGAAAAGAGATACTTTACATCATCTTAATGATAATTAGGAATTGAAGATCATAAAAGTATCATCAACGTTTCGACTGTGTTACTAAAAGAATATCATTTAGCGTCATGATCGTAAATGTTCGATAAGTGTCAGTAAAAGCATTATCCTGATGACCCTATAAAACCATCTACAAGAAGTCCATTTAAACATAAATCTCCACATTTTTATCCAAACATAAAACGAATGTCTATTAATAAATTACAATAGCGATCAAAAAATTTAAAAAGCTTCATATTCTATAATAAAAAACTATTTTTTAATTTATAATTATTAATGAACAGCCAAAAAACATAAAATTATTTAACGAGCATTAAAAATTACTTATTTTGAACCACATCATAATCATTGATACACAGAATATTTTTAAAAATAAATCTAAAACCACAATTATAATTTGTTGCTAAAAATTTCTATAATGACCAGTTTCAAATCCTTTGTTTCACTTTGCTATAAACAATGGACACCTGTACATCCAAATTGCGAATAAACTCTCTTTATGGTTTATCATAACTATACCCGCGCACGAAACCAAATTTGTTCACAAGGCAAAATGCGTTTAAGTTTGAAAGCAAAGAAAGAAGCACTGTAATTGGTAATCCGGCTTTTAAAATAGGGTGAAAAATATTTAAAAACAAGTCTTCAAGAAATAGGATTAAAATCCATTGGAAGAAAAAAATTCACAGGCACCAGAGTCGAAGGTACACTCCACGTGCGCCTACGTGTAGACATAGGCAGCGGTGTAAGCGATCACTCTCACTTGCGAATTCCAACTAACAAATTTCGCGGTCGCCAAAAGGGAGTACCTTGGCATCAACAAGAGAACAGTGAAGTGGGGGAAGGGGTCTGTTGACAGAATTCGATTCGAGGGAGGCAGGTGGTGATACCAGTGGGTTACTTGCACCCCCTCCAGACGTAAGACCGCAAGGGTTCGGTTGGTCCAGGAGCGGTGATTGGCTGTTTGAATTTAACAACGCGAAGCAAAACAGTGAAAGTTGTCGGTCATTCGATGGTTCGTGATCGGTAATTACCTGGTGCGTCCGTGAGTCGCACACGCGCATCGACGAAAACACTTTCGATGAAGGCTCTCGACCTTCCCCCTCTGTGGTGCACCCCCTCCCTTTCCCTTCCGTTCTCGTATTCGGTCCAGTCGACTTTTTATCTTGTATTACAAGATCAGGTTGAACGGAATCGGATTCGGCTTAGCAAATTTCACTTTCGCTAGACGGCGCAACTCCGTCACTGAGGTTTATCTCAAGGAGGCCTTCAGTGTTGCGAAATCAAAGGACACATCCTCTTCCTTCGAACTCTCGTGATAGCTTTTTTTCATGGCCTAGAATTTATACGATAAATTTCACGGGAAGGAAATCTGCTTGCTGAATTCTTATTATGTACACAAAAATAGATGCAGATATTTTTTTATTCGAGGGGATAAACATTGCGTGGAAACATGTAAAGTTTCCATGTCGAAATTGTTGTTAACGTGAAATATAGAAACCAAATCCGAACTTGAAAATGACGTAAACTAACTTTCGGTCATTTTTCCGTTAATCTATAAGGATGGTAAATTTTCCTTACTATATTTTAATGTTAATTAATTCTTTATGGTCGAAAGAGTTGTAAAGTGAATCGTCAAATTATTATACGATGTTATAACAAATTTCTTACGTTTTCGAACTGATGACTTTATAGTCGTATAAGATAAGTGATATCATAAATCTCAGAACAAATTGTTTTAAGTATTCAAATTTAATTGAATTAATTAATGCATCTGAATTCGAAATTCATTCCAAATAACTTTAATTAGTATTGATTGGCGTCTAAGACCGCTATCTTGAAACAAGCTTTCTATTTCACCTTTTAATAATAAGTTTAATAAGTTTAATACTTTTTTGATTTAAAATAAAACCGTATTTTATGACATAGTTCATTGGGTGGTAAATTCATTACACCGAAAATCTTCCGGTTACAGCAGAATTTGTTTTAGTAGCTTTTAATTTTATTAGAATGGAATTCCAACTACTATTTCCTTAATTGCAAATATAATATTTTGTATAGATATAAAACGCTATTTAAGAACATGTATGAGCGAGTTATATTCAGCATATGTATGTGTAAGGAAGCCTTATTTTCTATGAATATCATTTTTGTAATAAAGAAACTTTGTAACTTTTTACTTTTTTTAGCTCATAACAAAGCATATATTTAAATTTTTATTTTAACGCTACGATAATAGTTATAATTAAAAAGTATGCAACGTGAAACAGAAATTTCATGTAGTTTACTTACGAAAAATTTTCGTAAAAAATGTTATACAATCTATTATCTATTTTGTATTGTTACAGAAAAACATAAGCAAAATCATTTTCCTCAGTTTTTAATGACGATGCATAATTGGCAATAGATGTAACAATGTATAATGAAAATCCTTAAATTTGTTATGAAATTTATAATTTTTTTATTATTGTTTGTAATGTTCAATCTGAAAAATATCTTTTTCATA
>JABFQD010005213.1:0-10940 GCA_022817045.1 Psix sp. ZL-2020
TTCACATGCCAAACGATTTTTTTATATAGTTAATTTAAATATTTTATATTTAATTTCTAATAGTTATCTTCACAAATTTTCTGGTCACAATTATATATATATTATTATATATATTTTAAAAGCTTTAAAGAAAACCTGAAAATGCCTTTTTAAGATTAAATAATGAAAACCTTTCGAGGAATGTTATTGTTAACCTTTAAACGTAAACTTTAAAGGGCATTAAAAACAGCCATGAAATACCCTAAATTAATTTAAGGATAAGAACCTTTATATGCATTTTGTTGCTAACCGTTAATGGCTCCCTTTAAAGCACTTATGAAAATAATCTATTCATATCCTTCACACGAATGTTAAAAAGAATCTTCAAAGGTATCATTTATAGGACCGTCCAAGTTTTCCTATAAAGGACCCATAAAAAACCTTTGAATGCCCTTGATAAATTACATAATCAGAACCTTTAAAGGGGTTTTCTAGTTACACTTTAAAGGTGACCTCTGAAGTTTCTTCATCTTGCCATGCGTTACACCCCTAGCCATAGTCTATAAAGGTATGTTCAAGGTTATCTTAAATAAACCTTTATAGATTTAAATCAACCTATAAAGGGCCTCAACGAAACCTAGAAAAAATTTCTACTTGGGTTCTCACTCGTTAAACGAAAAAATATAAACTTTTATTTTATTGTCATAATATATGTTAAATTTTGACGATATTTTACTAAATTAAATTTTAATTTTCAACTGTAATTAATCTTGTTTTACATATAATTTAATTTTCAAAATCAATCATGTATATAAATTAGAAGTTTTAGGTGTAAAACATTAATGAGAAAGTGTTTTGTATAAGGAGATTGAGTGACAAAATTACCAGCAAAAGACATGTCGTCGTTAGACCCTGACCTGTTTACGATTCACAAGGCTTTAAACAGCCGGATGAATAAGTTTTAAGGGTAAAAAAGTACTCTTTGTGTCTGACATCGTGATTGGCCAAAGTCTACTGCATTTTGGGTGCTAAAAGTTTCTAGGGAACAACATGAGTGTTTGGTGGGCCTGAAAAGGAACTGGAGTACGCTGGTTGTGTATGTAGATTGCAAGTATCAAAGTGATCGGAGACGTCGCCAACTGCGGGGTGTCCATTGTCTTTGCGCTAGATTACAATATATTTTGTATGATCGAATGAATATAAATCATATTATAATCAAACGTTAAAAAAGTATTTCTTCCAAATTTTGAAATGTGTTCACTGAATTTCTAAATGATTTAATTACTATCATAACCATCGCAAAATCAACATATATTTCAAACACATATCAAGGAAAAAAGGGAAAGATAAATTAAAATATGTATACTAAGATTCTAGGATAATTGCATACCAAAAAAATAATAAAATAAAAAAGATGCGTTGATAAAAGCCATTCAGAAATTCTTTATTGTAATAATTATGAATCTATACATATATATATTTATCTCAATCTATAACATTGAGACGAGTGTAAGATTGATAGCTCTTTAAAAAATATTTAACATTTCAGTTTTGCTCGTATTTACTGTTAGTCTTCAGTAAGCGCACCATCTTTCTACGATCTCCATGGCTGCTACCATACGATCACGAATCGAATCTGGGAAAGGTCTCTAACTGAAATTAACAATTCATCGGCAAGGAGGCCAAAGTATATATTTACCAAAAGTAAAAGTAAAGATGCATAGATTGTTTGACATTTCGGATCCCGGATATAACTTTATATTTTATATAATCGAATAGTAATATGAAATATAATCGGAATAACAAAATTGTTAGATTTAACAGGTTTTTTACTTGGAAACAAATTTTTTATTTTAAAAACTTCTTATAGTGATTTAAATATTTTTTGCTAATATAAACAAATAATACTTCAATGTACTAACAAAAATATATTGACTTAGAAAACAATTTTCTATATATTTTTGAATATTTGTATCTAAAAAAATTTCGAAAAAAATATCTCATAATAATTTTAGTTTCAAATTGTGTTTATAATACTTCGATAATACTGTCATGGGTAAAAAACCTTTTCAAGTCAACAAACCTTCACACAACTCCAACTAAAATATCATAGTTTTCCACTTCGGTAGGCTAGTGGACAGAGACGCGAACTACCACTTCGGAAGCCGAGGTTCAATTCTTAGACGATTTTTAAGCAATAACGAAACAAAATGCTCATAAATGGATTTCACAATACCATAATAAAAGGTTCCTTGATTATATATAATTCATTAATAGAAATTGATTATATTGATATGTATTTGAATTGAATCATTTTTGTTAGTTTTTTATAAATGACTATGCAAGTAATTGATGTAATGCCAACGTTGGCAAATGATGTTGGGACAACTTTGGCATATAACATTGGCTTGTAGTTACAAGCCAACGCAAATCTAGCTTCGATCCTACGTTGTAGAACAACGTCAATACGACTTTGCCAACGTTATACCAAAGTAGTTACGACTGTATTTTTCTGCATAGGTACTATCGAAATATTTGGGTAATAAAATTATATAGCGTTACAGTTTCTTTCAGTCAATCAAGTACCAGAAATGTGCTACTTGATTGCAATACGCTCCACTGATATCTTATATTAAACGAACAAAAAAAGGTTATAAACCTAAAAAATCAAAAAAATTAACAGCCAAGGAAATGAAAAGATTCATCACAGAAGCACCTGATGAAATATGGTTGGCAACAAAGATAAAATTCTGTATAAAATTGATTTTATTTTCATACTACATTTTCAAAAAATAAATTCAACTATTCAAGCATCAAATTGTAATTATTGACAAAAGTTAATTTATAACAACAAATCATTACGGAATAAATAATGTAATGATAATCGAGTTTAGGTTATAGCAATTTTTGGAGTATATGGAGGTTGTTAAAATTGCCAACATAAAAACTACAGATGTTGAAGATCATGATCAATTGCTCCTCGGCAACATTCGAGAAACCAAAACTAAGATCAGCAAATCTTTCACGATTGGACTTCCGTACTATAATTTGATTATAAAATACGAAGCTTTGCGTCCAGATGATTCCGAATTTACCCGGTATTTTTCGAATTATCAATCAGGGAAATGCACGAAGCAGGTAAACATGCTGATAATTTTGTAAAGTTGAGAAGAAATGAAACTAATTTTTGTATAAATAACAACAATAACAACAACAAACAATGAAATATACAACAATAATAATAAAATATATAAAAAGTAAAAAAACTTTTATAATAGTATATATAAACTTTTAAAGCAAAAATATTTTTTGTAGGTCATCGGAAGAAACAAAATTGGTCATATGCTAAAAGACATAGTCAAATTTTTGAACATGTCAGATGCAAATTTATATACTGGACATTGCTTCCGCCGTTTTGACGCTTCAATCTTGGCAAACGCGGGAGCGAGCGGTTCTAGAATTCGCAGGCACGGTGGATGGAGGTCTGAAGCGGTTGCAAATGGATATGTTGAGGACTCATTGCGATTTAAAAATGCTCCTCTACAGCCACCTCCTCCAAAGACACCTAGACTAGACAATCTTGCCACTACGAGCTTCAAAAAACCAGAAGAGATCTCAAGCAGTTGTCTCTTGCCTGAAAAACAGATTTTTAGCATTCCAAGAATCATCCCTTTCTCACTGTGCTTCTCGAACTGCTCAAACTTTGAGATTCACTTCAAAGACTGACGATGTCACAAAGTTAGTTTTGTTTTAAGATATTTCTAGTAGATTTTCATTTATAAGTTAAAACTGAAATAGTTTTTCATTTTCGTTTTGAAGAATCGAAGTTTACAATGTTGTTGTATTTAAATGAGAATTTAAAAAAGGTATATGTTCGCATGTCTCATGCTTGAAAGATTGTAAAACTGACTTTTATTATATCATAGATATAATATGTGGAAAAATAAAGAATTTGTTGGAAAAATCTCGACGTAAAGATTCGTGATTTCAAATGTCGAGTATTACAAATGTGTTTTATTTCATTAGATTTTAAGAAAAGTGTTGAAAACTTAAGTGTAAAAACATGTTAAGTATTTTCGAAATGTTATATAATTGTAATAATAAAAAATTCAACAAAATTTCAACAAAAAACGTTAATAATTCTTTTACGGATGGGATCTTTTTAACCTATTAATCATTGAAAAATTTAAAGTATTACTGAATTTTCATTAAAATATAATGTTTCATCATCATCGCTTTTGATAGAGTTGTTTTATTAAAAAATAACTTTAAGTAATTTTTTTATTATGTAAGCAAACATAAATAAAATATAAAATATTATACAGTTTGCATTTGAATGTTTCTTATTAGGGCCCCCTGCCAGGGGGGCCCTGCCTTCCCTGCCTCGCGGGGCCTCCTCCTACTACTCGTTTCCACGCTCTTGTTACAAAAAGTATCGTATGCATCACGAGCTAAAATAAGCAATTCGGTGTGAATCAGCTTCAACTGCAACTTCAACAATCTTCTCTTCAACAATAAACTTCAACTACAACTTCACACTAGTACCCAATTGCTCACTTTCAGCTCTTGATACATAATATACTATTCAATGGCAATACTAAGTTCCAAACTTCGTCATCTTTTGGAACTAAATGGCCTATAATGAGGCTTATGTTGCTAACAAGGTGATACATTTCAGAAGATGACATTATAATATATTTGTTTTCACTTTTCAAATGATTCGTTGATATCTCTGAAGGTTTATTCACATTGGTGTTTAAACCGTAATTGAAATCTTGGATTTTAGAATTTAGTCGATCATTCGTAAAATATTTTTTTATATATAAAATAATGTGAGAATAAACCGAGATCGTAGCGAGAAATTCCCTCCAGAACATCATGCATTATATCAACAGATAAATTTTCGAGGACATGAAATCCGGATAGATTATTAAAAATGCATGGATTTTTTATTAGATTATTAGATAAAACATCGTTATTATAATTTTCAATAGTACAATGCGGGCAATCACTTTCACTAAAACATGTGGAAATATTTTTACTAATCATTGAACAAAGTCGATAAAACACTGTACTGGAGAAACTTTCTGTGAATCCTAATATTGAATTTAATCCCTAATTATCCCCTATTATTAAAGCTAATTTAGAAAAAATCTTTTTAGCACCATTTGGATGATTAACAATTATTTCTTCAGTTTGCAAAGACTCTTCACTTAGTTAATTGAATACGAGTTCGGATTGGTATCCTTCTCTATCTAATAAGTTAAATAAAATAAAAAAAAAAATGCTATCTAGTTCGGGAAGTAGATTAGGGGGTAAGCATGGTATCGTGAGATACATTGCTCCACATTTAAAAACACCTTTGCTCGGTCTCAAGGGGTTATTATTTTCATAATCATCAAAAAACATTACTAAGAGGAAATCTATATCTTTCTCATACTGTCTGCATTTTTCTTCTCACAGTGGACACTGGATTAAATTAAAAATGATCCATCGATGAGTCTTAAGTAATTTGACATATCTAAGCGTTCTATCTAATAATCTTGGTATTTTAAAGAACTTACGTAAAACATGTCTCATTTCAATAAACTGTGCAAATAAAGGTAAAGTTACTAAACGAAGTATACCAAGTTTAGTTCGAAATTCTATTTGTTCGCCTATTATATATATTTTTTGGTGGATTAAAGGTATTTTATTAGTTGAAAAGTTCGATGCTCTGTTGCTACAGACGAAAATGGATCAAAGTGTTTTTTGAAAATGTTAATAATCTCAATCTCATTATTATTAGACATACCGTTCCTGATTAAGAAGTTAGTCATTTCACTTTCTATTTTGTTCATCAGGCTATTCGTCAGTTCTCTGACAGTTTTAATAACATCATCACTTCGTTTTATTGTTATATCTGGAAAGTTATATAATTTCGGGATAAAAGTTAAAATGTCTGGTTTTTGTTGACCTGATTCAAATACGCTGTAAGACGAAGCAAAACATTCACTTAATTTTATATCATTCTCGTCCAATTCAATATCAGAATCTTTTAAGATATCATTTGAGTTAGTTTCAAAATCAGAATTGTCCTCATAATAAAAATGTCCTTCGGAATGTTCGTTTTCTGATTAAAACTCTAGATCACAATTATTCGAAGCTATTATTGAATCATCAAGTTGAGAATCACAGTTTTTAGAAACATTAATTGTTACTTTGTGTTTATCATATCTGTGAGCGATGTAAGAATTTAAAGAAGAAAAAGATCGTCGATAGTTCGAGTCTACACAAGCGAAAATATTATTGTTAAAATGGTTTTGTGTAACATGACTTATTAAATTAAAATTACTAATCGAAGTACTGTTGCAAGAAAAACATGTAAAAATTTTACTTAGATATTATCGAATTATAATTTATACATACAATTTAAAAGTTACAAAATCTTTAAACGTCATTTTAAAAAATGATACGAAGAAATACGAATAATTGAGATCCACAAGTAACAAACAAAATTACGTAGAGACGCTTATTTTCTCATTGACTAATCCCAATGATATGCTAACGCATGCTGATATTCTGTCTCCTGGAACAGTAATTTCATATCCAACTTTCTGCAGAAAAAACCAAATAGATGATGATAGTGTTGGATATTTGCAATCAAGTGCAAATGTAGCTTCAAAGGCTAAGTCAAGTCCGCTTATACACGATTCTTCATCATAGATCAGATCAATAATGATAACATAAGTTGCTTCAATTTTCAAAAGAGGTCCAACAACTATAACAGTCGGATGCAAAATATCACCTCTTCAAGAACAACTTTGTCTACGACAGTTTCCAACTCTGTAACATTCTACGAATTTGAAAAAACAATGTTAAATAAACTAATGTTCAAATTTTCGAATTTTTATTCATGAGATTAAGCTTATTTCAGAAATAATTACAATTAATTTCATAATTTGTTTGGATTCTAAATATAAATTAAACAAATAATTGATCTGATTATACCTGAACATGTATGATATACGATTCGCGTCTCTCAAGAATACTTGCTTTTTGCCTTTGTTCTACATTTTCATCGTTTGCTTTTCTCTTTGTTGCGTTTCTTTGTAGCGGAATCAGGTACGGTAATAAATGCAATAAAATAGGAGTTTGATGTTCTGTAATGAATATCATCCTTTGGTAAATTATAAGATAAAATTCATCAATCCAATCGTTTAATACATGAGTTTGAGAATCAGTTTGAATGTTATGATTTTCATATAAAAAAAGGGACTTAATCAATAATTGATAATTGTAAATAGTAGACTTTTTATGACAAATAGATGAGAATATAGAATTATATAACTATTCATAAAAATAAAACTTTTTCTTATGCAATCCTAAAATTAAAAATAAATTATTATATTATTACCAGGTGCTAACGTCGGTAAAATGTGTACATACGCTTTGTCGTCAATATTCTTTATTTTAGTCGTTTTGATTTCATTTTGTAAGACTTCACGGATCGCATCCCACCGTTGTAACGGAGCTGATTTTTTTCCAGGATGTAAAACATCAAAATCGTTCTTTAACTCTAAAGAAAGAGTAATTAATAACAAAAATTAATATCCTATTCTCTCTAGCCTATTCATGAATGTGATAGATAAATTACTTAAAATCGAGTAACTCTTCTCTTACTCCGATATCTTCAAATGCAGTGTCTTTTTCTTTTCTTAGTACCACTCGAGTTAACTTTGATTGCACATTTTTTGTCAAATTTTTTCCGTTTTTATAATAACAAGTTAAAATTTCTTTTCCGTGAATATCTTTCTCCAAAAACAATTTTAATGCCTGCAAAATTTTTAAAAATATTTTAAAATGCAATAAATTTTTTTGAAAAAAATTGTATGACCATTTTGTGATTGATTTTTCAAAAATTATTTGAATATTTTAATGTCTCCTAAATATTTTAATTATAACTGATATATTTTTAGGACAAAGATCATATTTTTTCGAAAGATACATAGTTCTCTTTAATTTGTTATCAAAAAGAAAAACATAATCTTAATTATGATTTTAGCTAATTTTATTTAAAGCTGCTACACACAACACAAATGTGCTATACACATTTATACATACAAGTAATGGATTTATCTGTTTTATTGGTTCAATATAAAAAAACTTGCTGTCTTCGTTGTTGGAAAACTTGGATATTGTTTCCGAAAGAAAATTTTCCTCTAGGTCAACATTTATTATAATCATATAGTAGGGAAATGTCATCCTGCTGCAACGGCAATAAAGTACATTAACTGAACTTCTTAAAATTCAAAATATCTAAAAATAATTCCCATATTATGACATGGAAGTTTAGTTCTACATATTTGTCACGGTGAAAAAAAAAGATAGAGTTATTCTGAAGATCAAATGATAAAGAAATACAAATATATATAGTTAAGTGGTTGATGATGCAGAATACAGAACTGAACTTCTATAGGCATCTAACTTCTTTCAAAATTGGATTGATCTATAGTTTATTTAGTTTATAGTTTATTATTATTATTATATTATAGTTTATTTAGTTTATTATTTTATTGGGTTGATCTATTTTTTGAGGAATAAAATATAAGTACAAAACGAACATATACCTTCCCCTGATTAGACAACGTACTGAACGCTTAGATTTAATTTCAGCGCACTTCAATCTGAAACAATCAATTTAAACGATACTGATTCTCGTCATCAAATTTTATTTTTAATATTAAACAATTTATTCATCGAAAAACGAGAACAGCCAAACAGACGAGGTTGGCCAAAAACACAGACTGAGGTTATTTTTGACATTTTTAGTATTACATTGTCAGTATTGATTTTAGTGAATAAAAATATTGAAAGAAAGAATTTCAGATGACACTTACCTAATTTTACGTCATAATGAATTCTACGTTTTCTTTTGTTACAATTTTTTGTTGCACAAAGATTCGCAATTGATCACACGTAGTTTGCGCGGTAAAAACATATCACCGATAAATCGATAACTTCATTATCGATGTTTATTTTTTTACTGGATATCAATTCGTGAAATGAAGAATCAAGCATATTGCAATATAACATTGTAGTTTTTCTCATGAGTAACAATACTTTTTATCATTAAAAATTTCATAAAAATTTCTCATCTCTTTTATAATGATTTTTGACATAGCAATGATAAATTTTAAAATAATTGCATTAATTATGCTAATAATTTGCGTTAGACAACACTTTTACGAGGAATTATAACATTTTTATCGATTTATTTCTTTCAGTGTACCTTGGTCTCGGTAAAAACTCCAATTTTTGCTACACAGCCTTTGTCAATATTTGAGTGACTAAGACTTTTATTGTACATAGGCACTACTGGTTACATTCCAATAAATCTAATGCCTACTATTCGAATCACTATAAAAGAACTACAAGAGAGCTCGTTTCTTTCGACTAGATAATTCGATAATTCTATAATTTCCTGATCGTAGAGCCAGATTCGGAATAACAACACCTCTCTTCTTAATATCAACTTACGTGATAGATGGAACTTATAATATATAAAGAATATTCAATAGCCTTTTAACAAATCTATCCTAAATCTTCTCGGAGCCAGTCACCACATTTTTGACTGGAGCGACAGATCTCTCGGTACGTTCTTAGATGAAGCCTAAACTCATTTTAGTGGGCATTAGTCTTTTACTTCGAAGTATTAGAACATTCCAGCTTTGACATCCATTTAAAAATATGTATACAAGAAAATGTTCTTTCGTGGAAAATGACACTAGTTTTGACGAGAAATGTCTTAATATCTAAAAAACCAGAATTTTCAAACGCCAGCTCATGCTCTTAACTACGCAGCCTGAGTTTCAGGTTGGCGAAGTAGTTACTACCTCGCAACTTTTAGAGATAATTATTCTTCATCAATAGGTTTTGAGGTATGCTTGCAGGATTAAAAAGCTATAGCAAACCTAAAACCACTATCAAAATAAAACCAGCCTATAGTCAGAGTCAGGCTATAGCTTCATAGTTACTAATATCTACCCTATCTTGAGTGCTAGCGACACTTTCACCACCAGATTTGTTAGAAGCAGGTCGAACTAGATTGAGACGCTAGAACACGGGAAAAGCAAAATTGCAAAATAGTTGTTACTTCCGACAAAGAAATTTCCGATAAAGTATTTTGGCCAATCTGAGTAACCCTGCTTTAACCCTTACTGTAAGTTCGTGAATTATGGAGGTTTGAAAGGTTTCAGACTTCTGAAACCTTAAATTGAAGAAAAGTTAGACTTGAGTCTTGAGATCTCTCATATTTAACCCAATCTAATGCTAGCTTACAACAATGACAATTCGATCATTTCATTTATTATCATAAATAGGGTTGTTCGGGGAGGCTACTTAAAACTCATAATCCTTATTTTTCTGACAAGAATATTTGAAAAATTTTATTTATTAAAAACATTATGATTGTGGAACACACTTTAAAAACGATATGATTAGTTCGATCTGCAAAATTTCTTGTATCTCTAAATGATTTGGTTTAAATCACATTTTGTGGCTCCAAAGATATGAAACTTTTGTATTTATATAGGGATTTTTTTATCTTTTTATACGACTGTAAAATATAATATACTTTTCATGATTGATTTTATGAACACTAATAAATCATATAAATTATTCATTAAAATACGGTGTATTTCGAAAAAGAAAAAAAATACATATACCTATATCTTTTATTCATTGTTACATTTGATCATCATATTTGGTTTTGTAATTTATTATTGTGTTTTGAACTTTAATCTGTATTTCATTAGCAGATTTTCAACCATTTCTAACATTTCATTTTTCAATAAAAATGTAGCAAATTTGTAGTTTACAAGTACTGCATTTGATGTACAAATATTTTATTTTACAGCTAAGTGAAATTCAGGTGAAAAAAAGAACCAGCTCATTCACTAGATCAGAATTACGAGTAATTC
>JABFQD010005214.1:0-10939 GCA_022817045.1 Psix sp. ZL-2020
GAGCTCTTGATATTTTTTATGAAAATTGGTTTTATAGGGTTTTTGCGGTCGCTGAATACGAATCTTAAGTCAGATTTTTGAAATTTAAAATGGCGAACTAAAATAAAAAAAAGAACATTTCTCTTTGAAACTTAGTATATAAGAGTTTTTCAAGTTTTAGATTACGAATCTGACGTCAGATTCTCAAAATTTTGAAGAGCGTAGTTTGCATAGAGTACAATAAAAAAGAAAACTTAGTTGAGTAGAATATATTAAGTTAAAAAAAAATGTTTTCTTTTTTCTGATTTTGGTCTGCTATCTTAGCCGTTATTTTAAATTTCAAAAAAATTAATTCAATCATTTTTCAGAATTTTAGTGCAAAATGATACATTACACGTCGAATAAATAATTCAATTTAGTAGTTTTTGAGTTATAAAACAACAAATAAACATATCTTGAAATGTCTATGCTGGTAAGATCTAATTTTGCTATACGATATGGAAGTATCTCTAAAAATAATGTGTAGAACAAAGACGAACATTCTTCTTTACTTACAACAATAACAAGGATGCCTAATAATATTTCCATAATACATTTTTATAATATTCTTTTATGATTTATTATTGAGTGTTTTACTTTATTGATTTTGGAATATAATTTAAATCATTTAAATGATGTAATTTTTATACTCACTTATTTCTTTGTTTAATTCTGAATTATGTGCTTTTAAATGTTATATATTGTCAATACAATTTGATGTTTGTCCATAATTGCGGTTTTACCGTGTGCAAATTTACAGGATCAGTACTGTTCTCAACTATTGGGAAATTGACAACGATCGTCAATTGCTGTAATGATAAATTTTATTCGCCCCCTGGTGTAGATATAATTGAAATTTATTACTTCTAAAATATACCGGTACCATTTATCTTGCATCGCGAATATTTTGACAATCGAAATTACTATTCTATTTGATTTGTATTGACCATGTGACCTAAAAGTACATTTTTGAATCATTTATTTGAAAATTCTTTGGCATTAAGTACCAAGTAAAACATGACATGGGATTTCAATTGAAATTTTTTTAATTAATGACATTTTCGACGATGTTTTATTATCATATTTTATTAAAATTACCCGGATATTCATGTCAAATACACATTTCGTGTTATTATTTATTACGTATTTCATTATTTGTGTCAATGAGTGATTCTTATTATTATTATTATTATTATTATTATTATTATCGCATAATTTTTTATTTATAGTTTAATTAGGAAATCAAGATTTTTCGAAAAATATTAAAAATTTATTTTTGTACAAATCAAAATTAGTCATTCGTTATTCTTATTACTTAGTTATGAGCATTGCCCTCACATGGCAAAGAAGATGATTTATATTGAGAGAAAGAAACAGTAAAATCAAAACGCTCTAAAAACTCTTCATTAAAATATAAACAATAAAAAATGCCTCTCGCTGAATTTATAGAAGGTATAAATGGAATTTCAAAAAGCGTTTTTCACTTTTTAGACTTTACCTTGAAAACTTCTATTCAAACGTCACGCTATTGGGATTATACTAAATCATATTGACTTTATTTTTTTTGAGCCATGTTTTTCGTCTGTTTCTATATTAGGGTGACAGCAAAAAAATGTTACATTTAAAATTTATGGTATGTATCCTTAAAAGATGTTTTTTATAACATTTGTGATGTGATAATCGATGTAAACTGGACAATTTTATGATACGGCTTTACATTTGAATTTTTATATTCACGAAAGATTTTTGTTGCATTTTTTAACGACAAATCTATAATTATAATGAATATTTAAAAAAGATCATAAATATGAGAAAATATTATTTCGAACATTACGATTCTTAAGTTTTTGTTTAAGGTTATTAATTTATTTGTTGCCTTCTTTAAATCAAATTTTTTAAGGATTTCAAAATTAACCAATTTCATTTCATCATTCTTTAAAATAATTGAATTAATTTGTTCAGGGCCGTTTCAAGGTTTTAAAAAACCTTTTGGGCCCAAATAAATTTCGGATCCCCCTTGCAAGTTATTTCAGTGGAAAAAAAAATATTTATCACAAAAAGTTATTAGAAGTTAAATAAATTTGAAACAAACAAACAAGTCAATAATGTATAAATTATTTACAAAAAAGGACGTAGTATTAGAAAGTTTTTTCAATGTTAAAAAATAGTTTTGATTTTTTGTTTTTTTTTTTCGAGAAAAGTTTTATGGATTTTAGTTCAGTAACTATAATAGTTTCTGAAATATTAGTTTGTGATTAAGTAAATGTTATAAAATTTATGCAAAATTATTAATTTGAATCATTTTCCATTATAAAATAATTTTGAAGTATTTTTTTAAATATTTTTTTTGCTATAAGTATATCAAAAATAATATACATAATGAGTTTTTAAAATTTCATTTCATATTTGTCACCGGCCCCCTTGAAATCGGGGGCCCGTGTCTTAAGACGCCCTTGAATTTGCTAAAAGAACACAAGCTCATTTTCAAATTTGTTTTTTCATTATTTTCTCGTTTTTGACAAAGATAGGTAATTTTAAAAGTTTTATTTCATGAAACACTAAATACACTTAGTATTTCATCAATTTCATTATTTTGTTAAAATAACAAATTAAAAAAATGTAATTTCAAAATTAAAAACCATCAACTCAATAATTCCAAATTAAAATGTACCATAATATTTGAAGAACATTTTTATGTAGAATCACTGATTTCTTCATGAAAGATAATCAATACAATATTCCCTACATTGTGTTATTTGTGAATTGAAATTTTATTTCTATATTAGTTTCTGGACATTAATTAAGCGCCATTGATACTATGTTCTGGTTACTGATAGGTATTTAGTATTACATTGTACTTGGTTACTAATCGGGTCATATATGCATAAGTCGCTAATTCGATACATCGGTCACAAAATAGGACATTTGCATATTGTAACGAAAGTTTAATTAATTAATGATTAAATATAAATAGACCTTCATGTGTTATTTTCAGAAGATAAATTGTACAAGCGATTTAGGCGAAAATTATTCGACATTGGAGGTTCTGCATAATCACTAGCCGGAACTTTTACCCAAATACTACAATAAAGGGGTTAAATAAATAATACAGCTTATAGTACATTCTATTTAAAATTTATTCAATTATTACATTCTATTAATAAATAACTTTGAATCGTTCAACATTTTATACGTTCGTTTTGATTCTGCCTCTTAAATACATTTCGTGATTACGGAATGTTTCATTTTTATAGTTTATTCAAAATATCTACTTTACCTTTGTCTAATCGAGTCAGCTATAAAATTTGGGCAAGATTTATTTCCCGCTACATTACATAAAATTCATTAATCATGAATACCTGGTCTATATAAGTATAACAATGATTTGTTCATTGTCTATAAACCTTGACAAACATTTTAATCACGTTAATTTGAATTTGGTCCGCTTATGTGATTTTACACGTGTATCTATATAAATATAATATTTGTTATGCATTGTATACATTCGTAATGTATAATTCTTCATAATATTGACTTTTCTGGTATATATATAAAGTGGTGTGAAGACCTTATTTGAATATCATCTCGTTGCCTCCTACTTTATATCCAACAAAATTGTATTTGATTCTTGTCGTATTCTATTCTAGTTTTACGATAAATATAATTCGCTTCAAGAGTACACTAGATCCGAAACTGAACATTCGAACAAATGGGCACTATATAAAAATATATATTTGGATCTGTTGGTTTGGTTTATTTGACTGAAACAGTATAAAATATCGATTAAAAACTGAGTTTACAATTTCGCTGAAAAAATCCGTTAATTCGTTTGTTTTCGGGATTGCAATTTGATTTGGAATCAAAAAATGGTGAAATTAAAGTAAATCTTTATTTCTCTTTTTTCCCCATAAAAAAATTGTCTTACAGACGAGATTTTGAGTTTCACATATACATACACATATTACTCTGCAACTACGAAAGACGTATTAAAACTTGGTTTCCTATGGACGAATTTATATTTTGAAAAATATTGAGTTCTTCACTATAACTTACAAGCTCCAAACGTGTCACTCGCGGTACTATAGTAGATGAAAGTTTTGTTACACTAAGTAATAAACTTTGATTTGTAAGTCGCCGATAATATTACGTTGTTTGCTAGTAGTCAACTTTGTCATTACCTGTAGCGATTTTATTAATTTCTATAGTTGACTTCAACGCTCTAGTTTTATCGTTATAAAACGTAAGTAATTTATTGATCCACATTTAATAACAATTATATATACTTCTGTATTTGAATAAAAAAATGCTGAAGTTCATGTATTTTGTTCTCAATTTATAATACGTAGTTTCATAGATTACTTTTCGATTATTGAAACTATCAAAAAAGAAGTTCAAGTTTGGATAGTATAATTATTTGAAGACCTACATATATACATATTAAATACGCGTAGACATGATATAACGTAATTCATCCTGGTGCCAAATGCTACGACACCGTATTCGATCACACTTGTAGCTTATATATACATGGTAAGGTATAAAATATTACACTATAAATTGTGAATCGATTCAGATTCTGATATGAGTCTGTACCTAAAAACAAAATTCTCTCTTTCTACTTTAACGTAAAGAGGGCTTTTCATTTGTCTATTATTTTTTATAATCGAATTTTCACTTTTGCAGTAAATGTACAATTTAACAACATAATCTGTCATTTAAAATACGTCTTATACTTTATTTTACTTTGATTCGTTAAGTGTCTTTTTGAACCCGTTTTTTTATTTTATTGAATAACCTTTTATATAAACTTTTATTTTGTGATTTAGAACAGAGCGAAAAGTCATTCTTTATGAGAGATTATATTTGGTCTCTTAATTTATTGAACATTTTTAAGATTATATTCATATCATCTTTGTTAGATTTATTTTATCAGGGTGGGATAAAAATACTATGAAGAAATAAAAGTGTATTTCTCAAGTGTCAGTTAAGATTTGTTTGATCATAACATTTTTAAATATATCTCATAATATTTCTCTTGTATCTGCATGTATACTGTAGGTATATCTACATTGTTAAACGTATTTGTGCATTTCCCACCAATGTTGAAAAGTACATTTTGACACAATTCACATATTTTTAATGAATAAATACTAAGCTAAACTAAAATAAGTTTCAACCATTTGACCAAAATCTATTACAAAACATAGAAATGTCTATATCCTTGCTATCGTCAGTTTGATTTTATATCGTAATTTAATAATTGTGTATAGATGATTTTTTCACTCGATTAAAAAGTCAAAAGTGATATAAATATAAGAAAATAATCATCTGACCCTGTAGTTGTATGTCATTTTTGTACCATTACATAATGATTTTTCGTCTGATTGAAGATACGATTTTTGAATACGAAAATCATCAAAAATCACGAACTTATAATATGATGTTTTTTCAGTTCCGTTTTCTATATCAAAATCGTTGAAATGAATTATTGAGAAAAAAATGTTAAATTTTTGAAAATTATTCTATGTTATTAATTTCGTTTAAATTAAAAACAAAGGGAACAAATTTTTGGTATATTAGTGATTTTTGTGATTATTTGTTAAGTCTTTCAGTATTTAAAATTATGACATTAAGATTTAATGTTACAATTTTATTAATTCAATTATTCGAAAGAAATCACTTACACAGGATGTAAAAGTCACGAAGCATTGTAAAGTTTATTCAAGAAATGAAATACAAATTGTGAAAATTGTTTGCCTGTAAATTTACTCAAAAATATTCGCCCTTTCAAAATTATCTTATGTTTTATCGCATATTTTTTTAAGTTGAGTATTGAATATAAATGTTGAGTTATAAAAATTGTGTATGATTTTTTGCAATTATTTACAGCATTTGATGCGACCGTTGAGTCAACATCGTAAGCCACTTTTAGGAACATTATTTATTCATAACTACGTTCAAAATAAATATTTTTGTGTAAAAGTACAGTCAAATCAGTTATATTTCATTTCTAAATATTGAACTTGCGCCAAGTTCGAAATACCAATCAAAAGTAAACAACTGCTCATAGGAGCCCGAAGTTGAAAATTCCATGAATTTTGATCGAAATATAATATGAACGTAGACACATTTTCTTGCGATAACAATTTCGTGTGACTTTTCTTTGACTTTACAATGTTATCTAAAAATATCGATTATGCATAAAAACGAGCTATAATTTTGCAAATAACATTTTTGATTTCTGCATTCCATAGAAAATCTTTTTTGCGAAAAAGATGATTCGACCATCGATTTTAAAACCGATTTTAGACAGAAATTAAATTTGCCCAATTTTTGCACGTTTACCTAAAATCGTTTCATATTTATGAACTTAACAGATACCAAAGTTCAAATTAAGGGCACGAAATTCGACCTACATTGTACCTTGAATTGGTATTGCTCCGCAATAGCCTGAGAGAATTCATGTGTGGAGTCACGTGTGGCTTATGTGAATTTCAATTCGTATTGACTTGGTATGCCATATGAGACAAGCTTAATAATCCTTATAATTAAGTCTGCATTGGCGTGTCTAATGAAAGTGAACACTAACGAAATTTATTCAACAACAGAATAAGAAAAGAAGAACTATTAAGTTGAATTCGTCGAAGTACATTTTTATCACTTAATTTGATTTAAAAACTGCTAAATTAGATTTTTAAGTAACTTAACTCAATTTAATGTAATCAATATTATATATAATATATATTGAAATATTTTCTTACATGATAACAAACATTTTATATGCATAATTTTTAATTTAATAAATCATCTTAAAAATTGTTGACATGAATAATTTTTAATTTAATAAATCATCTTAAAAATTGTTGACATGAATAATTTTTAATTGATATGAAAGCTAATTTTAAATTATTTTGATTTTGTGAAAAATGAAAAAAGGATGTTTAAGAAAGATGTTTTGTCATTTAAAAATGATTTGAAACTAAACTGTTTGTAGATTGGATTAGACTTGTTCTCTCCGTGTAACAAACAAACGGAAATGAAATGTTATCTCCAATGTCTCTCGCCCAGTTGATGACAAGGGTATTCAGAAGTCAGCCTCCGATGCTTCTCAACATCCGTCAAATTCACAATTAATATTAAAATGAACTCTGTAAACTTTTTAAGGAAAAAAATCTTGCACGTAATACAACTGTAAAACTGCCGTCACTTTTTGGTCCCGATTATTCATACGTGTCCTTGTTTGAATGATTTATCATTTATTTTACAATCGAAACGAAAGACTAAATCTTGCCAAAATGAAATCCCACTACTCGTACGTATCTCTTGAAATGATTTAATTTTGGCAGTGCGCATTGAAATGTCTAATGATTTTTCAGCTTCAATGTACATACATTTGGCAAATGATTGTCTCAGTAATTAGTCTCAACGGAATGACTTTGTAATTGAATTAATCGTTGTAATGGAATCAAAAACAAATGTAATTCGTTCAGAAAATGATACTTCACATTGTGATTTCACGAACGAATCAATTATAGAATCAAAAACATTTTGAAAGACTTTGTAGTTGCATAACCTTTATATACACTACACAAATATCAGCCTGTTGAAAAAGTCCATTAGATTCGAACAGAACTAGTAGCCCTGCAATTTTTGTCCAAGTTTTGCCAAATTCATATGACAAATCCACATTTCTAAAGTTTAGAAGAAAATTCGTATTCACCTAGAAATTTTGTCTAGTTTTATAAAGCAGTTTCGGCTATATTTCTATATGAATATATTATATCGGTTTGTAATAGATTTTTCCAACAAGGCATTTTCTCAACTTGTTTACGGAGAATATAAATTTATCATTGCTCGAATGAATGTGATTCTTTGTATCTCAACAGCCTATACCCGACTGCGTAACGATATGTCAATTGCATTAATTCATCATTAATAACACTGTACAAATAAAATTGCTGATTTCAAATTTGACTATTCATCCAATTGATCAGTTTCTGATTACACATGTTTCAAATATTTCGGTTCATTTTGAGAACCGTGTTATCTGAAATGAATGAAAATTTCTTTCTCCTCTAATCCAATCGGCTATTTCTAATCACAAAATTTTGTCATCGAATTTGATGAAACCACCGATTGATTAAAATGGTATATTAGTAAATGAATTCGCATCGCTTTGATATGTCATGCAAAAGTAATAGCTTGAAAAGTTGTCCGTATCGGTGAAGTAGATATGAAACTTATATTTGTGCAGACGTTGAAAAGAAGATAATGCATGGAAGTGTATTAAACAATTATGTTAGTTCGATAAAAACGGTTAAGACAACCATATAAAAATACACGATAAATAAGTAAATGTCGTATTAAAATATTGAAACTTTATGACACAGTTCAAACAATTGCATTTGTCATTTTCATTTTGATTCGTAATCGTTTCGTATATTCATTAATTCTCGAAAATAGTTTCTACGTAATTCAAATGATGTCTATATATATTGAAGTCACTGTTATGTACAAATGACGCTGGTGAATTTGCTTCATTGAGTAAAGTAAGTCTCGATATTTGCGATACACGATGATACTTTGATATTTTGTTTTTAACTTTATGTAGAATATATGTAGAAATTAGTACCCGTGTTTCATATGTTTAAATATACTTTTGTTAATACAATATTTGAATATGAATTTATTAAAAGCGTATTTTATTTCATGGTTTATTAGATCTCGCGTTTAATTATATATGTCTTCAATAATCTCATTTATGTACTGCATTTACGAAGATTTTCTTTCACTTTTTTGTTTTAAAAAACAAGGTTGAGTACTTTTAATGATATACTCTTTTTTTACTCCAACGTTGTACAGAGAGAATGAATGTTTATACCGTAATAACTTTAACGATTTTAGATGATATGGCGGATAAGAATAATGCCATTAAATAGCGTGGTAAATATAGTTACATGCACTTTACATTTCTACAAATTGTTCGGTAAATTGATTGTTTAATAAAATATTTATCGCTCGTACTCGCGGCTCCTATTAGCCGAGGAAAGAAAAGAATTGCTGAAACAGTGTAAATCATGCCTCCAATTTCGTTATCATTATCTACCCCAAATGGACAATTCCGCAATTCCCTGCGAACCGAAGCAACGCAAATTTGATATTTTCCGTTCAATTTGGTTCGTTCTAAAAAGTCAAGGTAAACAAACACCTTGCGTTTCAAAAGGAAAACGAACGAACAATGCACCGTAAGGAAAAAAATTGGCGCGATATCGAATACTCTGTTATCGATTTCTGCACGTATATAAAACTTACAGAAACTGATCGCAAGCTCAAAAGGTTCGTCTCTGAAATTGATAGAAAATTCCAGAACTGCTCGTTTTTATAACATCCGCAAATTTACGACAGCGATTAAGCGTACCAGAAGTGTCCCTTCAAACGTCACCTCTAGCATACAAACTCAATCGTTTCAGCCCGCGTCCAAATGGTTATCAAAACGTTTTACAAACTTAAGCTTACTGTTGTATTTACGATTCAAGCAGAATCGTCGGCGCCGCATTTGGAGCGGGGCTTCGAGGGTGTCGGGTCTTGAAGTAAACTTCGTTGGGTGAAGGGTCATTTTAGAGGACGAGGGATGTGCGCTTAACGACCCGATCCTGCGGTTAAACGTAGTTCGGTCTGGCGGTGCAGCACAAGAAGTTGAAAGTGCCGCGGAAGTAAGATGGATGCCTTGCTCTGTTCTCCCACCTATAAGTCTTTCGGTTGCCATTACTCCTATTGACTCGATTTGCTGCCTCCTGTAGAGCTACTGGTTTCTCTGCAAAAAAAAACAGTTTTGTGCAAACTGAAACAAGAAAATTATCAAATCCTAATGTCCGGCCATCAAAAGCATTTGCTCTTTCATTAAGCTACCAAATTGAAACGAGTTTAAACTGTGTTTGTTGCTTCTACATGAGTTTGCGTTAATTTTGTTGTTCTAGAAACTCGATTGCAGATCAAATTTTGTCGCGAAATTGTCTAATGTCAGCAATTGGGCTATTGATTTATGAGAATAATTCGGTAACTGGCAGTGATCAATTGTACCAGTGTCAGCTTCAGATTGTGGCATAAATTCCTGGAGTTCAGCGATAAGGGCTTTTATCTCTTCCGAGTCCTTTTGAATGCTGCAGAGTTCCTCCTCGTTGAAGTCCAGAGTGATCTGTTTGCATAAAAGAATCTGCGTGATCACGTTTCCGATGTTCGATGGCCCGGCTTTGCTCTCTGAATGAATTAAAGACAAAAATTAGTTTGACTTGATTATGAAACAGTCGAGATGAGTCCTCGGTTAGTTTTGAATTTTTTGTGTAAATTTGTGGTCGCAGTTTTCAAGCTCTATTTATTGAGTCTAGAGTAAACTGGACTTTGGCTTCGATTCGTGATGTCAAGTCATTTGGATGATCATTTTTCAAAGAAGTGCAAACAATAGCGTTTTATAAAAAACGTTTTTGCAGTAACTTTTTGAACATTTCAAAATGTGTTACATAGTAATGAGGTAGAAGAATATAATATAATGTTGAAAAAGTAACTGGAAAATGTTAGTATTAAAATATTTTTTTCACTGTGGAGAAAATGGAATATAAAATGAGTTTCATTAAATCGATATGACAAAAGTTTTGTTTTCACTGTGTTTCAAAATTCAGTCAATAAACCAAATTTATGAGAATGAGAATTTCTTTTTTCTGAAAAAATCTTAGTTGAAGGAAATAATGCTAATATATAACTATTTATATAAATAAAAATCTATTATTTATACTTATTATATCGGAGTATTTTTTTATATTTATGTATATACACATATGTATTTGTGTATGTATTTTTTTTTGTCGTTGCAATATGACTTTACTGCATTTTAATCATTATATTTTTTACTCTTGTATGAAGTATT
>JABFQD010005215.1:0-10939 GCA_022817045.1 Psix sp. ZL-2020
GATTTTTTTTTCTTTTTTTTTTTTAATGTATACGGCGCCCCCCAGTTTTTAACTCTTTCCCTCCACCGCGCACTTCCGATCTAGAAATTTTTTATTTTAATAATATATTTTTGTTGTAAATATCATAAAAATAAAAAAAAAAAAAAAAAAGAATGTATAAAAATACATTACGTTATGTAACAAATAGTCAAATTTGAATGTTGTATCTCCAAATTTTTATTGGAGATTTTATTTAAATGACTTGATATAATGAAAATGAGTTTTTATAAGAAAGATCATTTAATATCATTTAAAAGCATGTAATGAAAGGACATTGGTATATTACATTTTAAGGCCTGAAAAACATTCTTTGCGAAAAGTATGAAGTTGGCTATGAGACAGCTCTGAAGGCTTGCGAAGCTCCAAATAGTCAGTTTTATATTCGACATGAAAGTTGTTTGGATTATGCAAAGTACAGTATTTTTTAAACAAGTACTTTGAAAAAGTACTTATATAAAATAAATATTATTTCTATGTGCATTTTTTGCAGGGTTCTTTCAGATTAGTTCATTACCAGATCAGTTTTTAATATGTTAGTATCGCTCAAGAGTGAAACATTGTAGAGCGATCAACTCAAATATGAGGATAAATATAAAAAAGAAATACTTATATATGTTGTATATTTATACGACTTTTCAAAAAATGATGATAGAAAATTAAATATAAGAAATTGTATATTTATGAAATACATTATATATAATTATATATATTATATTTATTAACGTGCACTTATGGTCTTATTAGATGATTAAAAAAGTTAATTTTTGTTATTTGAGTTTTTTTATCTTATTGGAATAATCAAGATAGATTAATACTTTAAAATATAATGAAAAATTCGAATTAAATTTTTGAATTTAGAAGTCAGGTGACATAAACCTAAAAAAAGTTAACGATACTTTTTAACTTACTTTTACTTTCTGTTCCTGGAATATCTGGACATCCCTGATATTTAAGAAGAATTTTGCTTTCGTCTGTACAGCTTTCGGCTTGGTTCTCTGGAACTTTACACTCTTCTCCGTAACCAGGGTTGTAGTAAAACATAAAGGGCAGACCGCTGAAGGGGCAAGCAATAGGCGTTGCATTAAGTCTAAACATAGTTATTAAATTATCGTCTGAGGCCATTATATCGCAGACTTTATTTACACTTGAATATGTTGGCGTGCACCATCCTGCAAATAAAATATATAATGTATTACTATTAGTTGTTTAAAATTTTGTGTTCAAACTTTTATCTTTTATATATAGTAATAACGTTGAAATAGGAAAAACATCTTTTGGCAAAATTTTAAGTTGTGGCGTAAATATAAATATTATACGTGGATAACTAATTACTAAATAAGTATGGAAAATTATTAAAATAAAATGTTACAACAATGGTTTATTCAACGAGTTTATGAGAGAAAAAATAGTTATATAAGGTAGACTCAAGTAGATCTTCATGTTACCTGCATAGCTCAGTTTTTCGTTTAGGCAAACTTGCATAATGCGTTAAAGAATAGGTTTATGGAAGATATATATGCATGTTTATTTCTGTATGATGATTCAATTTCAAAAATATAAATAATTTGTTGAATTAATCGAAATTTTGTTGAAAAAAGACCGCATGGAGATATTAATTATACTCATGCGAAATATTCGAGAGGATTTGATGGTCAAAGTGTATTTATTTGATGAAGAGAACACCTGATATTTTAGAGAAAATCCTATCTCTCTAGCCACTTCCAACAAAGACAGACCGTGTACCTTTCATACAGAGAGATTATACTGAAATACATAAATTATCAAAGGAACGCATGAGCTTATGGTCCTCGTGGAATTACTGCAGAACCCTTCAAAGTATATACCTAAGACGACAGAGAGTCTGAGCTAGTCGCAATCGATTATTATACACCTAATTAACTAAGCGCAACAAATGTTAATGCTAATATTTAATTTTTGGATGGTTGTAAAATCTAATTGGATATGATTTCTATTTTATTTAGTTTTATCAGATACGAATGATTACTTATAACACTAGATTGTTATATTAGATATTATAAACAAAATTTAAGTGAAAACTTTATTTCTATATTTTTTATTCAGAGCGTTTAGATTTATATTGTACATAGTTTTAGAAAAAACTTTGTAAATTGTATTTAATTAAGAATAAGTTTATTTAAAAGATTATATAAATATTTTGGCTAGATTTTTTTAATAACTAAATATACTTTAGAATTTTTCGGAATTCTTTCAGAAACTGCTTTTCCTGTTTGAAAAATCTCTGATACCTCCAGAATATATTTGTTTTTAACGATTTTACATTGAGAGAAAAATAATACCAAAAATTTGTGCTCTCCCATACTAATTTTTTTAGTTTCTTTTCTGCTTAGTGAATACTCTTAAAAAGTGGTTTTGATACATTCGAAGATCAATATTCTGATAAAAATTTCTTTATTGGATCAAATAGGTTCGAATAATTTTTACAAGTCTTCAAGAAATTGTTCCTTTAGGTGAACAAATTTTAGATACTACAAAAACAGATGAAATTCTACTTTTTGCAGCCTTAAAAATTGATTCCAGACAATTGAAATTCTAAGTCTACTATATTTTTTCTATATTCAACTTGGCTTTAGATATAATTAAGTTTATTCATTTGAAAGTTAGGATTGTTTATGGGCTATAAAAAAGATAGTATTTTATGATAAAACTTTGTCAATTATAAATTTTCTGGTACAATACAATGATTTAAAATCAGCCAAATCATACATTATTCTTAAAAAATGATAAAATTTGTATGAGAATTATACGAAAATTTAATACAATCCATCATAAGAAATGCATTTTTATATTTATTAGTCACTAGGTCGCTATCAATCTTGTGTTTTTGATTGTTTCCTTCTTATCTGTAATGTTTTAATTACATCTCTTTTAGAAAAAAAAAGTTAAGTAATGCACAACTTACATTTATAAAAGAATACTTGATCATAGTTCAATATATGTATATTTTATACGAAATAGTAGTTTAAAATTTTGCGCTAAAAGTTCTATGGTCGTTCAAAACTTATGCGAATCTTTCTTGCAAGTAGTTTTTTATTCAACCCGAACTACATAAGCACCGCTTACTCCTTTATGTATATAAGTGTTGCGAAGAGCTGCGAGAATTGTATGTATATGCGGGTTGATGTTTGTAAGTGGTTTGTGACACAAAAGTGATTAGGAATTCGGTTCATAAAATGTCTATATACGAAATCAACGATGTACTTTGAAAAGGTTTTAGTTGTATGAATATATGTTATATATTGTCTTTTTGGAACGATTAACAATCATAACATAGGTTAGGCGTTAGAAATTAATTTATATATATTCCTTATGAACATATTTCATCACTTGAATGATGAAAAACTATATCTCTTATTGAAATGGAATAAAAAAAGTTTTTTCTTCTTTCAGGGATAAAATTGAAGAAGCATAATAATATGACATACAAATTATTATGTTCCTATTAAAAATTGTATGCTTGAACAAAGAAGTTCATTATAGTTGTTCCTGAAATTTGAAACTTCCGCAAGTGAATTTTATCATTTAAAAAGATACAATTCAAGAGGAAACGTTCTAATAATCCGTAAAGTTATATGAGATAATATATAGTGTTGAATTGTTGAAAATCTTTATTCTAATGATAAAATAACAGATGTTATAAAAGTTATTTTCTATTCTTTCATAAATCTTTTTTTTTTTAAAAATATTGTATTTAGTCACACTTATCCAGTATATCTCACTTTTACGATTAAAAATATTAATTTTTGAAACATTTGATCACGATAATTTACATTTATTTTTCTCCGTATAGTATTTAAATTTCAACTGTGATTATTCTAGTGATACTAATTCGTTAAATTCGTTATTTTGTTAAATAATTAATATTAATTAGTTTTTATAATTATTTCATTTGTTATATCTCGTAAAAATATATTCAAAACTTTCATAAAATATATCGATATCATTTTTTACTTTAATGAACATTTTATTAAATGTAAACTTATTATATGATGGAATAAATGAAAAGAAAAAAAATTGTGTTTTGTGGATAAAAAAAGCATACTTTTATCTTTTACATTTAATTTTGAAACAAACAAAATTCAATTTGCTTACTTTAATGTTGATAAAAATCAACATTTTCGCAGATGTGGAAAGAGAAAATACACTTCATAACTGCAAGTCTCCGAATTGAAGTCTCAAAATAAATGTACATCCAGATGTTAACTTATTTTAAGAAGTTTATCTTAACGTTTTTAAAATTATCGTTATCTATATAAAATAAAATCCATTTCATAGGTGGGTGTTTAAAATAATATCTATTATTCGGACATTGAATAAATGAATTAAAAATTTAACAATTATAAATTTACAAACTGTCGTGATGACACAACTTGTAAGATGTAAAAAATAATATTTAATTGTAAATATTTTCTATCAACGCAACTTTGAATGAAAAATTTCCGTAAATCACTATTGTTTATAATCATTAATAAAATGAAAACTATTTTGAATAATAAATACCAGAATTATTGTAATTAATTAAATCTATTCTAAAATCATTATGTTAAATTTCGTTAATGTATTAAATTTTGTTTCGCCTTTTTTGAGACCTTTATTGCTATTGAAAAATGACTAACAAAGTTCACTTATGTTTCCCTTATATCGACAAACGGTACGCCAAGCTCTAAGCTCCAATCTAAAAGCGCAATTAGAAACTTGAGTGAAAATTTATTGTGGTACAAACATTGCAATTTTAGCAGCACTAAATTCTTAGTTAAATTTGGAATCATTATTTTTTAAATAATTTTTTGTTAATTCATATTGTGGAATTTTTTAATAATAAATTTATGTTTTCAAAAAAAAAAAAAAATCAAATAGTTAATCGCTCATTTTTCGACATTTATTTATGTAAAATTAGATTTGTGGATTTTATAATATTCGTTCAATGATCTAATGACATAATTTTCAATATATATTATATTGGACTCAATTCACAAAGCTTCAAATAATGGTTTATAATAACAAATTTGATTACAAGAAAACAAAAACTGTCGTAACACGAAATGACAATCTTAGAATATAATTTTATAAATAATGTAAGATAATTCATTCTATAGGAATATCGTACTTGTTGAGTTGGGATATTCGTATCAAGAATACATGAGATTTACGCAGCTGCGGTGGCAAGAAAAAAGATATTTTGAAATACAGGTAACGTTTTCAATTCGTATACGAGTGTGCTTTGATTGAATAAAAGCCAGACTGAATGGGGATTCTGTCAGATGAATTTTTTTCACGTACGCTTCAGATGCTTTGTATGATGCTCTTTAATCGCTTTTTCTAGTAACGTAATCCTATTTTTAAATAAAAATAAATGCGCTATACAGTTTAAATAATGTATGTGTTTTTGTTTCTGTTTATTAGCTCTTCATATTAAAAAACATTACTTATTTCGATTTTATAGTGGACAATATATGATTTTTACATTATCGAAATAACTTCAAAAGTTAGATTCAGTATATTTATTAACATGAAGTAGATATTGGAAAATCTGTTGTATATATTGGGAAACATAATATATATATTCCAGCACTTACTCTCTTTATGCTTTTTTCGTTCATTTATAGTTAATCTTTTATTTCTCTATTATCTTGTCTCGACATAACAACTCAATATTTATTCCCTTGTTCAAGCTTTCGGCTTGCCAATGATTCATTCTACTCTGTCCAATCAATATAATCCACCCCGATGTACCCTGGGTGCATTTCACAATTCCTTAATTTCTCCCCGAACAAATTATGGTAATTGCAAAAAAAAATTAATTTTGTCAACAACATTGATTGCCCACCATATATAATTGTGATTTTTATAAACGCGTAAAATTCAAAATATTTGTCATCATGTAAATATATTTTATTAATAAAAATATGTTTATTTTCAAGGAGATTTGAAAAAGTATTATCATATTTTATGAAACTTTCCTTTTGTTCGTTTATAGTTTGACTATATTTGATTGGAATAAATAAATTAGAAGTTTGAATTTAATTTATAAATGAGAATGATGGTATAAAAGTTCATTAATCAAATTTTTAAATCTTATATAAAATGAACGTTTATTCATAGCGAATATAATTTCTACTGAGAAATAAATTAATAAATTAAAATTCTTCCAATTGTATTTGAAACATTGTTCATATATACGCACTGAAAACTGTTTCAATTTACACATTTTATTCTAATGAAGCTTAATATATATAGATTAAAACGTTTTAGTTTATATTATAATATAACTGATGTATTTTAACGAGTTTAAAAATATTTAATATGCTTTTTTACAGAATTTAATAAAGTAGTCGATAAAATGCCTAAAGTTGAAATTAAATACAATTTTCGTTTGTTTCGACGAGTTACAACATGAAGTTTACTACAATTTACTGATCTGCTTTTTGCGGTGTATTAAGTTATAATACAAATAATGGAATGCATATAACTATCTAGAACTAACAAACGATCCAAAAAAGTATAAATATTTTAATTTACCAGTTGTGCATTGTTAACTTTCAAAACATAAATACGTTGGAAAAAATTCTAGAGGAGTTAGTCACTCACGAATATAATAAATTTGACATATGAATCATAACAATTTTTTCTGTGAATAAACTATAATTCATGTCTATTTGAAATATATCGGATTGATCACAATAAGTTGTTATCTTGAAACCAACCAATATGGACTATGCCGATAACCATTGAGGCAAACCTAACCTACAAATCAAGTTGATTTGCAGTTAATTTTGGGTTTTAACAATGACCAGAAAAGCTAGTGAGCTTACACGAGATACCATTTTCGTTACAATCGTGCTACCCGATTATAATCCCTGCATTCAAAGTTGTACTATTATGCTGTGGTCATTAATGTGACAGGCGTGCATCGACATTGATTTCTTTTCAGTAATTAAATTGAATTTAAGAACTGTTGGTATGTTCCTGTAAAAGTGTTAATAAAACTACCATACAGATATTTGTAATATCAGACTTTTTGTGTTGCTGTTTTCTTTATTTTAAATATTTTTTCCAAAAAGCAAAACGTTTTCCGTTTCCAAGTAATAATATATTACTTTTCACTTTAAAATTAACACATATAAAGTCTGAAATTAACAGAATATAGTAAGTAAATTCATACAGGCGAACGTACAAATAGTGACACTGACTCCGAACAAGATGTGCAAAATCCGATCGACAACCTCTTTGTTTTTGTGCACATCGGGTAACACTAATGTTGACGGTAATTTTACAATTTGCAAAATTTTGGTTTTCCTAATGATTTTTTAATTTGCCACACCTACGGTAACAAAGAAATGCATTGCCGTGCTCTTTACATAACAATCAAAGTTATATTTAATTTTTCTGTGTTCGAAATAAATTAAATTAAAAATTTGAAAATTAAAATTCATTGTAAGTTAATCAAATTTAATGTTCTTCGTTTCAAATTTATTAGAATACAATGAATTTTACGATTCTGAAGAAAAATTGATATTTTAAGTATTGAATTTATACCGTACAAGCGTTAAAAATATAATAAAATTTTACAATTTTTGCGGTTATGTTCTGCGTTTCGAGTTTGGATTTATATCTCTTTGAGGTCAACAATTTTAAAAAGGAGATTCAGATCTTTAGTTTGGAAAAATTAGAATTCTTTCGTTAAAAATAGTTGAAGTTATAACATTTTGAAAATGTGCAAACTTGTAACAAATTTAATGTGTTACATTTCTTTAAACTGCATAACAGTTTAGAGTTACCATTCAGGCAGAGAAAATTTAATGTAAACAGTTTTATAAACGTAAATGGTTTTTTCATTCTTCCATTATAAACTTATTTATATTATTTTAGATTAGACTGGAAAAATATATATGAACCATTTATAACTGCGCGTGTTTTTCTATTATAACAAGACAAGTTTACTTTATGACAAATATAAAATGTGATCTAATGTTTTTTATGAAAAGTTGAGATTTTTATTCTGTTTTCAAATAATAATGTAGAATAAATGTTTAATTTTCTGTGTATTATTTTAGATTTGATTTTGTACTTGTAAATCTAAAAAATTTTTTGCTTAATGTAGAATTTGATAAAACTAAACAGTTTTCTAAAATTTAATGTGCGCATCTCATTTGTTATTAGTGGTAATATATGGTCCTTGTAATAATGTTCAATGAATGTTTGGTGAATTTTATCCCGTTAAACAGGCCCATATGGTACAGACTTTTTCAAGGAAACTTGAATATAATACTCATAATAATAAATATTAAGTTAAATAACTAATTTTTTATGAGTATATATTCGAAAAAATTCAAATATTTAGCTTATCAAATTGGAGAAGAAAATTCATACGCATAATATTATTCATAAATCCACATTCTCATTTATGTTTTATAACGATAAGCGCATTTTAATGTAATCAAAATATACAATACAATTTATGCATACCTTCACGATACTGAATGACGTTTTCGTGTCTGTCATTAATGATCATGCATCGATAGCAAAGTGAAGGTCTGAAAAAATAACAGTGTTCATAGTGAAAAATTTGCTTCAGCGGCAACTGATGTTAAAACGATTAAATTTTCGTTGTTTTATCAGTAATTATTGTTATGATACATGTCTCTCCATGTAATTAAAAATTTGAATAAACACTTTTTATGATATAATTTATTACAAATAATATGTGGAATAAAAATTTGTATTCTTGAAAGTTATTTATAAAATATTATCTTTTTATATTATAGTCTATAACACTTACCCATATTCTCGCACTAAGTATGTGTCACCAATATTTTCTATACATATTTTATCCCCGATATATGTTGAATTAACTGTTATTATAGGCTGCTCTGATTTTTGAAACCACATCCCAGCCCATTTTTTTGGAAAGGTACATGTTTCTGAAAAATAAAATATATTTTGGTTAAGCAGTTGACCGTTTAAATACAAATTAATGTGAAGCATACTTATATATTGAAAAATTTGAATCATAATTTATAACTCAGAAACATGAAAGTCTGAATAAGAATTTTTACAACATGACGTTAGATTTTCATTTTACTAAGTACCATATTTTAACATTTAAAATATTTAATAATTTAATATTTTATATTCAAATACTGTATGAATAATAGAATACTGAAAAATTTAGAATGAATTTGATTCAATTTTTTTCGTCTAAATATTATATTCAGAGAAGAAATATATTATATTGCTAAATTCTTTAGCATTTCGTAGCGCTCGCTGCGTACTGAGTACACGATAAGAATGAAATCCGAGTATCTTTAAAAGTAAGAAACAAGGATACTAAATGCTACGCGTGACGAAAAGTTAAAATTTAACAGATAATGATGTTTTGTTCAGTCATCATAAATATAATGTGCAACAACTTTCATTTTATAAACTTTTAATAACTAAAAAAATAGTTCAAATTTACAGAATAGCAGTATAAACTATATATTTGATATTGTAATATCAAGTAACGTTTATATTCTTTTTGTTAATTTGAACAAATATAGTGTAAACATTAATTTTGTATACTATTCAGAATAATAAATTGCATATCGTTGTGTTATATTATAATGGAATCTCAACGAAAATAAAATATACTTCACAGTAGTAGAGCTAATATATAAAATAATTGTGGCACATTGAAATGTATGTGTGGGTTACTATTCGGCTCTGCAAAAGACTTTCACTGCCAGAAGTATGCGAATCATCGCCTAGACAAGACATAAACATATCATCAATAAAAATATAATAAGTGACTAAATAAGAATTTAGTCTAAACTAAATAAGAAATTAGTTTATGTACAGTGTACATTACGACACCAAACGTCATAAGATGTGAAGCATTATCTGAGCGAAAGTAACAAAACATATTATATCGTTTCAATAAATGAATAATCAAATCCAATACGTACAAATAGTTTAAAACTAAAATATTCAATTAATGACAATACTATAGTGAAATACAAATACATATATGAATCTAAAATTAACAAACGTACAATTGGAGGTATATAATCACACAGACGAAATCGTAACCCGGACTATGGAAATGCGGATGCATGAACGTTCATACATAGTCGCGTACAATGACGTTAATTAGAAGACAGCGCTGTATAACAACCACACATACCCGTCATATAGGTATATTGGATACGATGGGCAGCCCCATTAAACAGCCCCAAGGCAAGTGGTTCTTCGTGGGAAACTGCCGTTCTGTTTCGTCGCTGTAGCCTTGGGACAATGTGCACCCTCAGCTTCATGCGTAATGCAGTTTTTACGTGTATTTATTCATCCCCTAATCGATCTCACAGCAACAATTTTTTCAAAAAAGTTCGAATTTTTTACAAACAAACTTCACAGAGTAATATATACACTAAGTAATTGTGAAAAGGATATCGACTCAATCTGATTTGGTGATATCAAAACAACACTCATCTTTAAAGCAGATTTTATAGGTCTTACAACATCAGTAACTAATTCATTAATTAAATTTCATATTTTATTTTATCATACCAACAATTTTCTACTCAAAAAATTATTTGACGAATTCTTCATTTAAAAATAAGACAAATTTACTCATTTATTCGATTCTTTACTTTAATTCTAATAGTTATCTGCTATTTTACCCGAGAAACAGTATATAACATATTTTCATTGTTGTTATAATGACGTATTTGTTTATAGCTAAATCTTGTTGTTGTGCAGAAATTGAAATATTAAATACCAACAGTTATTTTCAACAGACTTCTACAATTTTTAATGAAACAAAATTTTATACATTCAATAATAAGTATTTTTATTTACGAAAAGAGTAATCTTTATTAGAGTG